>JAXOUE010000088.1:50854-109764 GCA_036250105.1 Parasarocladium wereldwijsianum | reverse complement strand
GGGTCGCCTAAACTTTTTGTGCACTGGGAATATACCCATATTTCATCTCCAAAACCCCCCCCCCCCCCCCCCGCTCCTCCTCCTCCAGAGTCAGCCAACTTCCAAGCCCTGCCGCACGAGCTTTTGTGTTGCGCAGCCTCACGTCCTCATCACCAAACCAGTCTTGCATTGTGCTTTCTGCATTCTGCTTGTCGATCGTCGTCGAGACGAAGAACAACAATCACCATCAAGGACCCATTCCCTCGCAATCGGACGCACAAAGAGCGCGAAACTGCGCTCCGCGACCGAAAGCCAGAATGAAGGTTGGTTTTACCCCCCGCCTGATTGCCCCCCCTTTTCAAGTTGATCCCCCGCATCGGAGCGCGAAAGCTGGGAAGCAATAGACGGGTCCGTGACGCGATGAGAGTACGTGCCGAAGCGGGCGTTAGCCGCGAAGGCAATCAAATCGAAAGTTCGAAGCGGTCATCACATCGATGGGCGCGTAGCAGGATCGCCGCGACCTGATGCGACAACACGATCGAGGAGCTTTTTAAGGGCGATCAGCGACCATTCCAGACGAACGAGGGGAAACAAAGACCGAACAGCAATGACATTCGCACATCGGCCGGAAGGCGTCGGAAATTAAACAAAGTGCCGGTCCTTAGCCAGTGCCGGATGCTTACTGAACTGCTCAGCGATGCCTTCGTCAGGATACATGGCTGACCTCCTTCGCCTAGGCCCTTCGTCGATCAATCAAAGGAGAGAAGGAGAAGAACATCAACATCGCCCCCAAAGCCGCCGTAGCCATCATCCCTCCCAAGAAAGTATGCCTTCCTGAGCCATCTCTCCCTGATCAATATGTTGACGCTCCAGGTCATTCGTGCTCTGTACGACTATGAAGCTCGCTCGACACAAGAATTATCGTTCTCGCGCGGCGACTTTTTCCATGTTATCGGCCGCGAAAACGACCCCGACTGGTACGAAGCCTGCAATCCCGCTCTTCCCGACGCGCGCGGTCTCGTTCCTGTCGCCTTTTTCCAGGCACTGGGCAAGACTGAAGGTGAAGACCCGGATGCATCGAATGTCAGACCTGGGACGGCAAGCAAAAATCCGGATCACGACAGCGGTTACAGTGACGCCAGTTCGCTTCAGCAGGGCAGCGTGCAACGAGAGAGTCAGAGAAGTTCCAAGGGCATTGGTCAGAAAGGGAGCATGGTGTACGGAATTGTGATGTATGATTTTGCCGCCGAAAGGGCCGACGAATTGGACGCCAAAGCTGGAGAAGCGATTATCGTCATTGCACAGAGTAACCCCGAGTGGTTTGTTGCGAAACCTATCGGCCGGCTTGGAGGGCCTGGACTTATCCCAGTCTCCTTTGTGGAGATCCGCGACATGACGAGCGACAAGGCGATGGCAAATCCAGGCGACGCGCTCAAAAAGGCGAATATCCCCAAAGTCGAAGAGTGGAAGAAGATGGCTGCCGAGTATAAGAACAGCAGCATCACTCTCGGAAAATTCGAGGGAGGTCAAAATCCCGGGTTAGAAGGGGGTATGGAGAGGATGAGCTTGCAGCAGGGCCAATCGCAGGACAACACAGGGAGACAGAGCTCCCAAACAAGCCAGCAATTCACCGGCGCCGGTGTCTCGCGGTCAGCAAGTCAGCAGGCGCAGCATTACCACCAGCAACAGATCCAGCCCGAGCAGCCGCAATTTGCCACATCACCGGCCACGGATTTGTTTGCACCAGTTCAGGCGCACATTCCGCGGTACTGCTTTGCCGAGGATAAATACTGGTTTGTCATCGAGGCTATGCTCGAGGACGGCCGGGTCTGGGAGCTGTCGCGGTATTATGAGGATTTCTATGATTTCCAGATTGCCCTGCTGACAGAGTTTCCGGCGGAGGCGGGGAATACTGGAACGCAGAAGAGGAGTTTGCCATACATGCCCGGCCCGGTGAACTATGTCACGGACGCGATTACGGAAGGACGTTTGAAGAACTTGGATGCTTACGTCAAAAACCTGCTCGGTCAGCCACCATACATCTCACGGTGTGGCCTAGTAAAGCAGTTTTTCGCACCACGAGAAGGGGACTACGAGATCGAAGCGGGCGAAAACGAGGAGGAGTACCGACTGTCACAAGGGCCACATGGCTCTCTCAATCAAGGGTACGGACACGAGGACACGGGCGGTGGGTATGGCGGGTTGGAACGTCAACAGTCCTCATATTCTCAGCCATCGACACATCAAGGTGGCTCGGAGCCGTCGATCAAGGTGAAGATGCGCTTTATGGATCACGACTATCAGATCATGTCCGTACCGAGAGATGTGCGACTGTCGGAATTGCGGCAGAAGTTTCTGGAGAAAGAAGGAATTGACGCGCCAAACAATGAGGAGATCGTGTGCACGGTTGGCAAGACAGGAAAAGTCATCAATTTGTGGAGCGAGGAGGATCTCAGACGGGCAATGAACGCGTTACCACCGGGCGAGAAACTAGTGTGTAAGATGACGGGGTCTTGAGGGAAGGATGATTCTTGGGCACGACTCTGCATGGTGGTATTACTCTCCCCACTTGATCACGAAGGTTTGGTGAGGGCTTGAGCGGATGTAGGAGAGCACGTTTACAGATGACGCGGCAGCGTACCAGCAATGGCTGCATTTTATTTTCTTCTCATCTTTTATTTTATAGCATCTTAGCTGGAATTAGGTCGAATTGTTTTGACGCCGAGATGATACTTATTCTACATGATTTCTCTCCTCGCCCTTAGGTTTCTCTTGATCAATGGCAGCCTTCTCTGACTTGCCAACGTACCGGCTTTTACTCGATCTGCGACTCTCTCTGGCAAAGATAGGTTTGCTTTGCCTTTCCACCTCACTCAGGTTGTTCTGCCTTAAAAATGGTTTGGATCAGGGAAGAGAATCGACCACTTCGGTAAGATGGAACGCAATGAGTGGAATGTGTGCAGAGGATCCGCCGGATTTCGAAACGCCGGATAGGACTTCTTCTAGAATTGAGCATATGCTATCTGTGCGGCTAATTGTCAGAGGCAGAAAAGAGCAAGGAAACAGCCCAAGAACGCGACACGTACGTTACCAGATGTTCTTGAAAGTCTCAACTGTGTGCGTCCATCTTCATCCATCGCCATTGCCGTATGCGACCCCTCTCCATCGCTCACACTTTGTGAAAAACGTGACGACCATTGAGTTTATACAATCATTATTGCCTGTGTACAAGCGGCCTGTAATGGCATACTGAGATAAGGACTTCCAGGCCGGCTTTTGTTTCCGCTTGAGAGGTCAGCACTGTACTCAACAATCACTCCGTCAAATACCAGATGTCGTTTCAAATCAAGCTCTTAAATGACCGACCTATCGTGGAAAGCTACCTGGTACTTTGCCTACTGTCATATGCGCTGCTGCAATCAGTCTTAGGCGATCTGCACTCGTCGCACATTGAGTGATGCATCTTTACTTAGTCATTCCCATATAAGCGACTCTTCATCTAACACAAGCTAAAGACTGCACCAACATGTTCCCAAAGAAATTTAACAAACGCGAAGGATCTTGGTTGTCTCCATGATTTGGGAAGATGAAGAACTTCCTCGGAGAAGTCTAACAACCAAGCTGAGCAAGTGAACCAGGGGTGAGAGAAAACGGTCATGTATATGTGGCTTAGGGATTATGATTGCCTTCAATGCTAAAGGAGTAGCGTGATAGCAAGTCCAAGGCCCACGAGACTGGGTGAGGTTACAAAGTTGGTCGCAGGACTAAGAACAATAGCCCGCGATGTAGGCAAGCTTTCCTCTGACTCTCCATCGTCACCAGAAGCTCCACCGGGGGGTGAAGAGGGCTCCTCAATACCTGAGGGACAGTGCCAGTGGTCATCGTGAGCTTCACATTCCGTGCCGCTAGCCTCGCTGCTGTCTTCGCTCTTGTCGCTACCGCCTGGAGGGAAAGGAGGTTCTTTGACACCCGGAGGGCAGTGCCAGTGGTCGTCGTGGGGCGTACAGGCTCCAGTCTCAGTCGTTGTTTCCAGAGCAGTGCATGTCTGGATGCTCGATGTATGGGTCTGGACTTCGAGACCTTCAGATGTGATTGGATTTGAATCGTACCATACCGTCCCGGTAATGGTGCGGGTTCCAGTGCCCACAGTGAGAGTCCTTACTGCAGAGTAGATAGCAACTTTCGATCCGGAATATGGAACGCCAGGAGTTGAATATTTGGAGTCTATAGATGCAATGAATGATGTGTAGTTCACCACAGGCGTTACCAGATACGGAATCAGTGTAGAAGTCGGGCTGCCAATCCTCAAGTTAGCAAAGAGTTTTCTCGACGGGTAAGACCTGAACAACGTATCAAAACTCACAAGCAAGTGGTTGAAGGAGCGGCAGTGGGGATAGATTGTGAAGGTGGATCAGAAGGCTCCTCAGCTCCAGGGTGACAATGCCAGTGATCATCGTGAGGAGTACAAGTTGGCGACGACGTCCTCTGAGGTAAGCAGAGTCCAGAAGGGAGGAAACTTAGGCCAAGGAGCAAAGCTCGCCATGGTGTAGGCGCCATAGTGCGGTAAAGAGGGTTAAAGTAGCCGACGTTTACTCCGTCAAGGCTGGATACAGGCTGAGAATAAGGGGTTCAGTGAGCATCGGCCTTGAGGCGAGATTATGGAAGATGGTGAGATAGCTGTAAGCTCTAAGAGCAAAGAGATGCAGTGTGGATTAAATGCTTCGCTTCAAGATGAATCTCGAGTTCAAAGCCACTAACATTTGGTCACATATTTTGATATGATCATCAGCTGGCGTCACAAAATGTTAGGTACAGCGTGGTGTTGGTCAACCCCTGGCCCTGAGCCTGCTCCCCCAAGAATGGGCTGTGCGGTCAGAAAGAGCTTGGAGACAAAGCAATCAACGGTCAATTTCGACCTAGCTGCTTGTTACCTTGATGGTTCTCCAGAAACTGGTCATAACCCTTGATATCGCTCAGTTGGGCTATTGATGTTGATAATCTGAATGAACGAAAAGATGCAAGTGCACAGAGAAATCAGTAGTACGGGCTGTGCCGCAGAGATGTGATAGGTGAGATTCCCAATGCGTGCGTGGGGGACGCGGCCATCAAGGTGATCCAGCTGTCAACCTGTAAGCCACATTTGTCCAGTAGACGAACTCATAGGGAAGGATGAAGAGCAGGATGAAAGCCTGAACGAGACCCAGCGTGGCGTGATCTGCTAGCAGTCCACTCTTTCAACCTTGTTTTTAAGCTTGGTCCCTGTCGAGCCGCGTTCACCAAGGTGAGGGGAAGTGAGATTCGGACGAGCTGAACGAATATACGGTGGCTTATGTCTGTTGAATGAGACCGTCCCAAGTCCACTTGTCACAAGTACTTGATATTTGCACAGGGCCATGAAACTTGTTGGACATGCGAAACAGGAAACGCCAGTCGACCTAGAACGTAATAAGTCGTGGTAAGGTACCGGATTCGCTTTCGGCACGGCTCTTGCCCTTACCTTCGCGCCCCTTCCCCCTCCTTGGGACAGCGTGTAAGAATTGAGCAGCAATATTAGTATAAACACGCAGAGACAGAAATACATGGCAATCATAGACGTCAAAGGAAGTAAGTTACGAGGCATGAGCGTGTGTCAACTTCACGCTTCAAAAAAGAAAAATGGGCAGTGCGATGCTCATTAACGACAAGTACGCTATCCCGTGGTATATGGTAGACACTGTAGATATATCTCTATCTAGTAGGAAATCAGTCCTGGGGTCAAGGAGCGTTCAGACAAGCCCAAACTTTGCATATGTCCAAGCGTAAGAATCAAAATAGCTGTCCGCACTCATGTGCCTTCTAGCAAACAGGCAGCAGGCCCTTTCTCATTTGAAACTTTGGTGTCATTCTATGTCAATATCTTTGCGTGTCCCCCACTAATATTAGTTAGCCATCAAGTTGCAATGCTTTTCCAGATGGCGTGATTTACCGTACCTGTGCTGAAGGTTTTCAGAAACAGAGGGTGACCAGATCGCCTGAGCGCATTCATTTCTTGTGCGCATGGCAGTGCCACTCTGATAGCCCGCCGTCACAATCGAAATCATGGCCACCGTCGGCAGGATGACAATCATCACAACTGGCCTCAATCTCTGCGCTCAGGAAAGGATCACAGCAATAATATTCGGGACGCCCAGTAATCTCGACACAGCCAAAGCTGTCAGCGCATTCATCACGCGCAAATATCTTGCTCGCTGGCATACCCAGAATGGTCTGGGCAAAAAGCCCCATGACGATGGTGATGACGGACTTCATGATTGTCTTGGTAGCGAGGTGATTTAGTAGAACTGTTGCTGAGTCCCTGTGTACTTTTAGCAACGGATCTTGATGCGGTCAATTCTATCAACTTGCACACGTGCGGTCTAATGATAAGGAATAACTATGATTGATGATATTCTGCCGAGTCTTCCTAAATGCTCATGAGGGTCACCATACGCATTTTATACATTTCAGTCATCGCCGACAGCGTCAATTTCCTCACGCACAAAATGCAGCAAAATCCAGAGTCCGCCACTCCATCAAGGTTAGGCCCTTGATGAATGGAGAACGGACGAGATCAGCTGCAACGCACTGATTGGGCAGTCCAGGCCGTCAGTTATCACATTGTCTAACAAGGTGCACGGCAGCGTTTTGGTTCTCAACTCATATCACCGGGGAACGGTCATGTTATGCTAAAAGGAAGCAGGTTTCGTCTCCTTCGCCTCCTCCCATGCCATATATTCGGTTCGCAGGCCAAGATACTTGTCGGCATGGCAAGGAAAGGGCGGCGAACCCTGATGGGTGCATGTCAGCTGAACTTCGCCAAACTCCGAAAATGAGAATATTTGAATAACTTACATGCATTGTGGACCGGCGCACTTTTTGCCCTCATCCTCATCAGTCGCGAGCTGCAAGGTTTGGGTCCGGAAGCCAGCATCGGCAGTAATTCACTGCCACCTGGCTTATCCGCAAAAGATGCTGAGTTTTTCTATCTGGGTAAAAGAATAAGCATTAGTGAGATAAACATGAACCCCAGGCGCAGCTCAGCCAAAAGAACCTCTTTGGCTTGTCTTGCCAGCCTAGACTTCTTCCTATTCGCTTGCTGACCGCCAAAACTGTGCGCATATTACGAGATAGCCCTTTTGGCTGTCTCTAAGTACGTCTAGCCTCTACTACCTAAGATAGCGACAACTACAAGACACGGAGAAGTCGCCAAAGGGGGTTGAGGAAGGGCTTGTAGGTTTCGCTATCATGCTTGTTCTGCCTGGTATTCCATCTCTTCGTGTATCCTTAAGCCTCACTCATCTGGAGGCTGTCCCTGATGTGACCTCGTCCTGGCGTATCCTATTCCTGACATATGCACACGTCTGCCTTGTATCCAGCTGTGGTCCACTGTATCCCGCCGACGGATTGTTTCGTCATGTCTACAAGGATTTTAGACATCCCTCCTTACAGAAGCGACGGCGTGAAGGCGTTGCCAATTACCCTTATCCACGATTCCTCATCTAAACTGTGCGAAGCTCCAAAGGTTGCCTCGCCCTTGCTATTCTTCAGTGACCCAGGGCTATCAAAATTCGCATCGACCTACTTTGCGGGTGACCTGCTTTTAGATTAGACACCGATTTGCAGTCTGATTAGATAGACTGATTGGGTAGGACGTTATACAAAAGCCTAGACGATAGTTAACATAACTTCCCGCATAGTATATCTCGTCCTCAGACAGATGTATGGTGTAGTATATGTAGTCTCTCTGAAGACATACTCGTCATGCTCAACATGACTCCAGAGGAACTGAAACCATTGGCTTCCGATCAGTTGATACCATAACCTAAGGATCTCCAAAGCCTTGACGTCATCGATATTAAGTACTGCGAAGATATATATCCATGAGAAAGAGTTTCTAGATTGCATGGTGTCTCGCGACAGTACTGCCTTTGCATACTTCATCATTTTCCATGTCTTGGTGTCACGAGGAATACTTGACAGAATCGAGCATCGCACGATCGCAAGGCCGATTGGTGACATAACGTAGAAATTGTGCCCGAAAATCCAAAGATGCAGATTATTTGACACATCATGGGTACATTGGCAAAATAAATACCTTATTATACTCGCAACAATCCTCATATCCATCGGCGAAGTCGACACGCAACTTCGATGAATACAGTAAAATCACGTGATCTGGCGCTGGATTCGCGTGTTGATGACGACAGCCAGTCTCTAGCTCCGACAACGTACGGCTACTCATCACCACAATTCCCTCGTGCGCACCGTCGCGAAGAGATGCCCTTTGCATCAAGCTAGGCGCACAATGCCTCCCCTCGTGCCGCGGAAGCGCCTGCGCCAAACACCTCCGCCAGCTGACGCGACACCCGCGAAACAGGCAAAGCCGACGCCGAATGGTACCTCTGCATATGAACGGCGCAAACCGACTCTGTACGATGATTTGGATGCAACGACAAGAGATCACTCCAATTCACTGCTGAGTGCGCTCGATGGCGACGATAATGACGGAACTTCATTGAGCTCACACTCTGATGATGAATTCGAAGATGTGCCTATAGCGAAGCGACACAAGCAGTCGCAAGGAAACGATGAGGATGAGGAGGATGAGGACATCGAGTTTGAAGATGTGAAAGCTCCTGAGAAAGAGGCCAATGTCGAACATGTGCCAACAGGAGACCTGGAGCTCACCTTGACGAGAGATTCGAGAGTTTCTCTTGCTAACCCCTACGGCGAGAAGAAGGGCCCGACAAAGCGCGAACGAAGGGTCCGATACGCGACGCACTGTGTGCATGTGCAAATGCTGCTTTGGCATAACGCGATACGGAATGCCTGGTGCTGTAACGAAGAAGTCCAGGCGACCCTGATATCACATATGACGCCAAAACTATGGGAGCAAGTCGATCGATGGCGGCGGAGTAGTGGGCTGGAGAAGGCGCCACCGACGCCGGTCAAGAAGCCAGGACCGAAGACCAAGGGCAGGACCAAGGGCAGGAACAGGGTAAAGAAGGAAGAGGCGGAAGATCATAGAGACTGGGGCGAAGGAGCCGAGAAACTGGAAGAGGGAGCTATCGATATGAGTCACGGAGATCCTCTGTATCGGCTGATGCAGTATCTCGCGCCGTGGTGGAGGAAGCGGTTCAGGGTCGAAGCGCCTGGTCTGAGGAAATGGGGTTACATGCCCCTGGAGCGACTGGATCGCCTGACGAAAGCGCATCGGACCGACGACTATGACGCCACTCGGTTTGGAGAAAGGATATCAAATCTCGAGGAATTCAAAGTTGCGGCAAGAGAATGCCGAGGCAGTAGAGATGTGGGCGAGCAGCTGTTTACTGCATTGCTGAGAGGTCTCGGTATGGAATGCCGGTTGGTCGCAAACTTGCAGGTATTAGGCTTTGGATGGGGAAAGTATGAAGAGGCAGAAGCGGAACCCAAGAAGGGAGATCGCGACGATGCCAATGACGTGATTATAACGAAGGAAAACGGGGTCACAAGCCTATACTCAACGCCAAAGAAGGGTAAAGCGTCTACACACGAGACTAGTAAGAAAGGCGCGCGCTCGAAATCGCGAGTGAAGACAGAGGTCGACAGAGAACCTGAGACTCTTAAGACCGAGATATCCGACTCGGACGATGATTCTGTTATTGAATTGTCTCATACAACCAAACGACCGTCGCCAGTAAAGAAATTTGACACCGACCTCGAATATCCTCACTATTGGACAGAAGTTCTCTCGCCAGTCACAAAGAAATATGTCCCGGTAGAGCCCATCACGAAGCTTGCCATCGCCACGAATCGCGACCTCGTGGAGTCCCTCGAGCCAAGAGGCGCGAAAGCTGACAAAGCCAGGCAAATCATGGCATATGTCGTTGGGCATAACTCCGATGGCACGGCAAAGGACGTAACGGTACGCTATCTGAAGAAGCAAATGATGCCTGGTCGGACGAAAGGCGTACGAATGCCGCCCGAGAAGATGCCGATCCGGGGCAAGAATGGAAAGGTGAAGCGATACGAGATGTTCGACTGGTTTAAGACGGCGATGTCACCTTACGTGAGAGGAACCAAGAAGTGTCCTATGACCGAAGTCGACAAGCTTGAGAACAGTACAGACTTGAAAGCCGCGCAGCCGGAAAAGAAGCCGGTCAAGGAGGGCGAGGAGACTTTGCAGTACTACAAGCAGAGCGCGGAGTTTGTATTGGAACGCCATCTGAAACGGGAAGAGGCCCTGAAGTCATCAGCGCAGCCCGTCAAGACGTTCACCAACAAAGCCAAGTCAAACAAGCCCGATCCTTCTGAGAATGTCTACTTGCGCAAGGACGTCGTCAACGTGAAATCCGCAGAAACATGGCACAAGCAGGGCAGGAAACCAAAACACGGCGAGCAGCCTATGAAGATGGTGCCGTACAGAGCCGCAACATTCAATAGAAAAAGGGAACTTTTGGAGGCTGAGAGAGAGACAGGCAGGAAAGTGCTGCAAGGTCTGTTCAGCTGGGATCAAACCGAATGGATCATTCCTGATCCTATCAAAGATGGTGTCATCCCGAAAAACGCATATGGCAACATCGATCTCTTCGCAGAGCATATGCTCCCCGCCGGAGGCGTCCATATCCCTTACAAGCACGCGCCCAAAATTTGTCGAAAGCTCGGTATCGATCACGCAGAAGCCGTAGTTGATTTTGAATTCGGCAATCGCATGGCTGTGCCTGTGATTTCAGGAGTGGTGATCGCAGAGGAGAATGAGGAGCTTTTGATGGAGGAGTTGGAAAAGTTTGAGGCCGAGCGGCAGCGGAAAGAGGACGAGAAGAGGAGGAAAAAGGCAATCGCGATGTGGAGACGGTTCATGATGGGGTTGAGAATTTGGAGAAGGCTGGGTGGTAAGGAGGAGGGCGTCTTCGGGCACAGCAAGGGCGACGACGGCGGGCTGGATGGAATGGAGAATGGTGAAAATGGAGAAGCGGGCCAGGAAGCTATGGCAGGAGGTTTTTTGCCTGAAGGCTATGTTGAAGAGGATGAAGAAGAGCCTCGACAGGCTGCTGGGTTCTTTGCAGTGACAAATGATGATGATGAAGAGGAGGAGGGAGACGGTGGATTGGTGATGGACGAAGGCGAACCGTCTGTTGAGCAGATGACGGAGGCGTCTCCGAACGGTGTGGCGTCATCGCCGACTGCTGAGGCTGGCACTTTGGATCCAAAGGATGAAGCCGACGACCAGGAAGAACCAGCACCTGTGCAAAAGAGCCGAGGTCGCCCGCGAGACTCGAGAGGACGAGGTACAAGGGGCCGGACCCGAGGGTCTCGAACGTCACGCAACAACAAGGTGGTAGAGGACAGTGACGAAGATATGGACGATGACTCTCTGCTGTCCGATATTTCGCAAAATCAGACATCCGAGTATTTCGCTACCAGTCCTCAAGGAGATGTCAAAGACGGGGGCTTCGTTGCCAATGGCTCTCCACAGGCGTCCACAATGTCTTTATCTGATATAGAGGACGAAAACCCCACATCGGCCAGCTCAAGATCCCGCGGACGTGGTAAGGTCAGAGGCAGGGGTCGTGGTCGAGGCGGTAGATCCAGCGCTAGACCGACAAGGACGAGAGGCGAGGCTCGAAAGACAGAAGCAACTCCAAAGAGGAGGAGCACGAGGCAAAGGAAGACAGTCATTGACGACAGTGATGTCTACATGGATGATGAAAATGGAGGCGATGATTCTGGTGAATAGATGTTCACTTGAGGGCATTGTTCCATACAATTTGTCATGCATTATTAGGACATATGAGCGATAACAAACAAGAAAGGCTTTTCTCATTTAGCTCAAGTCAAGCATCGTTACACATGTTGCAATCGACGATGTGGTATCAAAGCAGAGCACTTTGTGTGATACAAGTTGTAAATTTTGTGCCACTCTTAAGAACAAATTTACCAGTCCTTGTCGCCCCTTTTGATCTCCCCCTTCACGCATCTGTCCATCCACTCACTCACGTTCGCCCACCAGAACTTTGCATTCTCAGGTCCCAGTATCCAGTGGCACTCATCCGGGAACGTCACAAACCTCGAGGGCACGCCCTGAGCCTGCAGCACGCGGAAACCCGCGAGTCCCTCTGTGATGGGGCATCTGTAGTCCTTCTCGGCATGGATCATGAGGGTCGGGGGCGCGTTCTTCCAGCGCGCGAGGCGCTCCGGCGTGGATGGGTTGTGGCGGTCAAGATTCTTCATGTTGAGCCAGAGGTAGGGGGAGCCGTCCCAGGTGGAGGGAAAGTCGAAGCAATCGGACTGGAGGTTCATGAGGGGAATGTTGAAGACGGGTGAGTGGCAAATGGCGGCGCAGAACTGAGATGTTAGTAGTTGAGCTGACTGACGGGCTTGAAGGCAAGAGAATGACAAGAGAGCCCGGTTCACGGAGGGTGCTTACGCGGTTGATGACATCTTGGCCCATGAGCCAGTTCACGAGATAGCCGCTGTAACTAGCTCCAGCAAGCACAGCCTTGCTTTGGTTGAGGAAGGGGAGAGTGTCGAGGTATTCGAGTAACTTCAAGAGGTCTGTAAAGGCACGGCCGCCCCATTCATTTTGAATTCCTATGAGGTTAGTATCACGCGCGAGGAGAATCACGGCATGATCTTGCAACTTACTTGTACAAAACTCGAGGCCAAAGCCCGTGCTGCCGGTAATGTTCGGTAGGACCACGACATAGCCCATCTCAGCAAAGACAGCCATATTCCACTGTGGTAAGGTTAGTCTGTTATTCCTCTTGCAAGCTGGGACGCAGAGTGTGAAGGCTTACTCTCGTACTCCATGCATCAGCCCATGCGCTCTCTGGTCCTCCATGGGGCAAGAAAATCCAGGGATACTTCTTCGCCTTGTCAAAACCCATCGGCTTCACCATCCAGCTTTGCACCTTCCACCCGTCTGCACCCTCATATTCAATCTCCTCGACCATCTCGTTCCAATCAAGGCCAAACTTCTTACCCTCTTTCGTGGAGCTTGATAGGAGTCTTGGCTCATGGCCGCCTTCAATGTCAACGATCTCGTAAATGGATGAGTCGGTAAAGGAGGAGGATGAAACGAGGACCTGGGACCACGAGGAAGTGATGGGGTAGAATCCCGATACAGAACCCTTTTTCGTAAGAGCTACTGGACGCTCCCCTTTGGTAATATCGAGACGGGAGAGGATGACGCGGCCGCGGTGCTCACTGGTGAGGAGTAGGGTGTTGTCTGTCCCTGGGAATTCAAATGTAGCCGGAACATCGACTTTGCCGCTGTTGATTTCTTCCTGTTGAATGCCGATCATCTCTTCGTAGATGTTTTTCGCTTTTAGAGCTTCACTGCCCTCAACGTCTGCAATCCAGAGTCTTTGTTCAACTATACTGCCGGGAGCAATGTTTGAAAAAGCAATCTTGGTGCCATCGGGGGTGAAACGAACGTTGCTCGTGATACCATCCTCACTGATGCCGGTAATCTTTTGCGGGGCGTTTTCCTTGGCGATCTCGTCCTTGAATGATTTCACAGGTTGGTAGAATGTTGTAGAGGGGAAACCAGCACGGGGAGGGATGTCTTTGCCGCGGATGGTGGCTGCAAAGGCGACACCGTGGGAGGTAATGTCGAAGTTGCCGAGGCCGTCCATGAGACCATCTGCCAGACCGAAGGGGGCTTCTATAGCGGGGTGATACGAGAGCAGGTTGAAGAGAGGGTGGGAGAGAGTGTACTGCTGGGTGGCAGAATCCACGGCGAGGGTGGTGTACCAAAGAGATGCGCGATGCTCAGGATAGAGTTGGTCCCACTGTTGCTTTCAGCGAATGCACACATCGTCAACAGGGTTTAGGAACGACTTACTGCTCTCACTTTGACCGTGTCAAAGACACGCCCCGTGTGTCGTCTCTCATCCTTTTCCTTATTGTAGAGCTTGCCATCCGGCGCGACCTGCCCAGCAACAACCATCACTAGTTCCCCGTCCTCCAGCTTCTTGAGCTTCATGGTGCTCACAGGGCCCTCAATCCTGCCCACCTCATACGGACCTCCGCCTTCGGTCCCCCTTCTCGCCACATCGAGAACCTGCACGCTTGTTGCTCCCTTCTCCTCCGTCCTCAGGTAGATTACCAGGGTGTCACTGTCCGGAAGCCAGTTGGCGTCGTGGATCTTGTCATCTTCCCAGAGAAGCGTGGTAGATGGAGAGGTGTTTGTGGGTGCGATAGGAAGCACGTGCCCGGTTTTCACAGTCTTGCCGCTAGCAAAGGAATGAGTGCTGGCAGTGTAGAGAGCGAGACTGCCGGAGGCATTGGGCACGGCCGGAGAGCGCCGAGGATTCGAGAGCAAGGTCTCTGGGGTGAGCTTCTGAACGGAGACCATGGCTGCCATATGACTGAAGTATTGCACGAGATCAAGAGCACTTTGAGTGACAAGCGCAGGGCGACAAAGAAAGAAGCTTATATATGTGTAAAGATGTTCATTTATTATGATAACAAAGATATCAAAGCGACGGCAAAGGCCGCGTCGACGCCACGCACTACTGTCATCCTGTGGCACGCGTCAGGCCCAAATTGGCAGGTCAGATTGAGGGGATTCGGCTGCTCGTGGCACAAAAGTCCCCGCTCGGTGCAGCACCGCGATACAAACAGAGCTGGCGGTGCTGCCTGTGGGGTACGAAAGAAGTGAACAGACTGAGCCTAGGTAGATCAGGGAATAGGGCGGAATCGAAGCTGGTAAGATCAAGGGTATCCTATCCGGGGCCCGGCTTGGCTGCAGTATGAGGAGTACTGGGCACCCAAACGACGAGGTAGTGAAGACAATGAGGTTATATCTTCTTACAGAGCTGACGTATCCAGTTCAAGAACTGAGATAAACACCGCCCGAGTAGATTTGGGGTCTAGACCTGTGATCGGTGGTTTTGCGGCATAGACAAGGGGCTAGCAAATGAGGAGGCGGATCACGTGACTGCGCGTCAAAATGGCGACCTCCTCGTGAAACCCTAACCCTTTGACGTCACGTCTCGATTGTCGCCTCACATTGCGTCCTAAACCTGCTCAACACCCCCCGTTTTTGTCATTGTTCCTCAGAACTCATCATCGCCGTCGCCTATATCATGGCTAGCACGTCTTGTGACGCCCGTTACCAAGATCATCACTCCTCTCGACTTGATCACCCACCTCGAGAAAACTACCCGTTAGCCCCGGCTGCTCACGACGACACCGACGATCTCCCCAAGGAACGCCGTAAGCGACGCAAGAAGAAGAAAGACCGTTCTCCCCCTCCTCCTCCCATCCAACTTACTCCTTCGGCTTCAGCGACTCTCCTCGCTCATTTCACATCTTTTCTCACGGTCACACTTCACCAGCTCCTGTACCACCGTCACCTCTACCCACGGCCCTCGTTTCTGCTTACGCGATCACACAACCTCGCTGTGTACCAATCTCGACATCCCGGGGTTTGCAAATGGGTGAGCGACTCGGTGGCGGCCGTCGGGCAGAGGGTCGTGGAGGGAGAAGTGGAAAGGGTAGTGTTTGTGGTATATGGACGGGGTTACGATCAACAAATTGTTGGTGATAACGTCGCGAAAGAGAGATCACCGGCGTCAGAGAGTCCAACAAAGGGGAGAAAATCCTCGGAAACGCCACAGTCGTTACGGATTGATAACCTCTACGACGACGACCGCCGCCTCGCCGACACTTCTCCTATGCAGGGTATTCACCGCGATCTAGGCCGCCAGGCCACCTTTTACTCCTCCTCGTCCAGTCCATCCTCTTCCAGTCATCAGTCCTCTCAACTACCGCCGCCCTCATCACATCATCATCTCGACCCATCACCCCCTCCCATCCTCGAAAGATGGACAATCTCCCTTCCTCTCCTCCCTTCGCAGCCTATCCATCCCGCCAACCACCCCTCCCGCCGCAAACTCCCCTCTCACCGTGCCCACCTGGCCCGCTTTCGAAACCCATATCATCGTGTCCGGCCCTCATCTCTGATCAACGCGAAGCAACCGTTCACGCCACGGTATGAACCGCCCCGAAAAAGGAAGAATCGACCGAGTCTGGCCGAAGAGCAAAAGGATGAGAAGAAGGACCTCGAGAGGAGAAGGGCGCAGATGGAGAGATTGGGAGTCACAGAGGAAGAAAAGCAAGTAAAAGAGGTGAATTGGGGCGACGTAAAGGAAGGGTTGAGGGGGGCCATCGTGAATATCTCCCGTGCCGCGGAGGCCCTCTCGAAACAAGAATCCCCCGTCAACGAAGACGAAAAGCAAAGGCGCACCTTTAGTCTCGCGATTGAGATGAGAGACGGCGCGAAACCCCCCGTGGGCAAGGACATGCCCTGGCTAGCCGCCGAGACGGACCTGCAGGTACCGCGCGACGAGCTGGAAGAAGCTCAGGGGGTCGGCGCTGCGCGAAAGGGAGCAGAGACGAGCTGGGTGAAGAATGTGCAGGCTGGGCCGTTGCATTTCGAGTGCTGGGTGGAGAGGGGCATGAATTGCGGCTATGGGGAGAGTGAGAGTGAGGATGACGAGTGGGAGGATCAAGAGGAGCCGGAACCAATGAGGAGGCAGATTTTCTGAGAGCACGGCGCTGAAACATGCACGTAACATGAACAATGAAGTTTCAGTGATTCATATGCTGCGATTATACTCGATGCCTGTTTAAGGTCCCGACCGCGAGACCTTGAAGCAGCCTTCCGAGTTGTTTTGTCTCTTGGCTTATACACGCCAGATCCTTTTGGCTCTGTCATTTACACCCCCTCTCAGGCTTCCACTCAAGCTATCCTCTGTTGTCCCATTTACCTTTCTCTTGGTACTCTCTTGACCAGTACTCTGCGCGTTTCCGCCAATACGGCATTCCAAGCCTCCCCTCTCACTCGCACAGCTCTAGTCTTGTACAAACCTCTCGACCTTCTCCTCACGACTTCCATCGCCCCTCCTGCCCCTCCCACTTATCGCCTCCCTTCTCAGCTTCCCCACCTCCTTCTTCAGCTTTGCGATCTCTTCTGCCTGTTCTTTGACCGTGTTCATCAATTCCTCTTTGTCTTCCCTGCCCTTCTTGCCCCGGACAGCCGTTACGATCTTGCCTAGCTCCGTGTTGAACCTTTCGTACAGAAGTTCGTTCTCCGCCATAGTTTCTTTGTAGAGCTGGTCGATGGCCTTCATCTTGGCTTCGGATGCTGCTAGCTGAGACGTCAGGTCAGATGCCAGGGTTTCGTGGGCTTTGCGAAGAGTCGTGAGTTGCGCTTCGACGTTCTGGATATTGGGATTCGTCGTGGAAGGTGGATTGCTTGTAATGGTGATGGTGTTTGCTCTGCCCCGAGACGACGAAGACGTCATGCGCGCCATCTCTTCGCCGATTTTAGAGAGTTCTGTACGAAGCGAGCCGTCGACTTCCTCGATCGCCTTCTTCTCGGCCCCCAGCCTCTCTCTCAACCGTTGAGGACTTTGCAGCCGTAGCTTGACACTCCCTCCTTTCCTGTCCATGCTGCCCTCGCCTGCTGACGTCGATGGTCGGGCCCCAGCTGGCCGCAAAGTGGGAATGTGACTGGAAGAGAGCGCCTTGGAGTGCCGAGGTCGAAAACCTGGTGATTCGACCATCTTGTTTGGCGACAGCGGTCGAGTCTGTTTGGGAGGTGAGCTAGGCGTCATTAGTTTGCCTAGTGATCCAGGACTGTCCATGGCTTCGGGGCGGTTCTCTTTCTGCCGTGACACGGAAGCCGCGAATCCGCGCGATGGCCCCGGACTTATCGGGATCCTCGACGGTGAAAACACTTTCGGGCTGGCATTAACCCTTTCGTCCGTTCCCTTCATGTTGGACAGTACCTGTAGCGGGGGATGTGGAGAGTTTCTGCTTGACGGGGCATCTGGCTTCTTTGACGTGGGCATTGCCTTGATGTTTGCAGCGGGCAGTAACATTGACGGAGGCGCCTTTTCGTTGAGCTGTGTATCTGGCATCTCGCTTGACAGCATTGCCAAGGCTTTGTTATGCTGTTCTCCTTCTTCCTCTCCATCCAGTGTAATGCCAGTCATCAGGCTCCTGAGATCACTCAAGCTGCTCCTCCTCTTCCGCCTTGGCCATCCCTTTATGCCTGCAGGTGGCTCATCAATCGTGCCCAGAGGGAATTCCAAACGATGGGAGCTCGCGGGTCTATTCAACGAGCCATATGCATCGTCAAAGGCTCCAGCGATCGGTGGGCGATCTTTAGATCCGGGGCGCTTGGCGAGACGCTTGGGCAGGCTGTCGTCGTCGATCGACCTGGTCCTGCCGAACGTAGCACGAGGCGTAGAGGGCTCGCCGGTTACTGGATTTTTATGCTTGCTCAATGTGCGCCACACACTTTGTCTTTCATCTTGACTGTGCGTTCTTAGCAGGGTTGTAATACTGGTCCCGAACTTGCGCCTCAGACTGGACGTATTCGATGTCAGAGATCCGGTGTGACCCTTCCCAGCTGCAGGTACCGGGCCGCCACGAATGGCAGAATTGATCGTGTCGTAGGCTGCTCCGCCCAAGTTAAACGAGTGGTTGAGCCCTGGCTCTTCGAAAATACGGTCGCAATCCTCCACAAGTCTGTCAAGCAAGTTAATGTAGTTTGGTGCGAGACTCGAATCCATCACAATCAGTTCCGCAAAGGCAAGTGTCAGCGCGCCTCTATCGCCATCATTCCCACAGCCATCCAGCAAGTCTGCCAATAGTTTGATCAGGGCCGTGAACGCTCGTCGATTCTGAGGAGCCATGTCCCCAAAGAGAAAATTAACAAAGTCAGCAAAGTTGCCAGGCACATTCTTATTCGCCCGAGCTTGAAGGGTGTCAAGGGCTTGCAGTGTCATGACCGGACCTATTTGCTCTCTCCAAGCGATGGAGAGATATTTCTCGAAAGCGACAAAGATAACTTCGGTGGGCAGCTCGGTAGCAGCCTCCCAGTCGTATGGAGACTCGATAAGACGGTTGTAGAGATCGTTGACGGCAAGCTCATCAGCTGTGGAACGATTGAGAAGCATGCGTCCGACGATGGCGCCCTTCCTGGATTGCAGGCAAGCGACATAGCCGGTGAATGTCTCTTCTAGACGCTGAAGCGGGTTCTCGGGGCGCATTTCGTCCAACGCCTGCTTTCCGTCTCGAGACCGTAGAGACGAGAAGATAGAATGTTGAGAGTTGGACCGGTGCAATGACGTTGTTGACTTATTTGCTTTTTGAGTCGGTGAAGGTTCAGGTGTCGTGGCAACATTGGTGGTTGTCGTCCCCGACCAGAGGGATGAAAAAAGCTTGACCGGTGACGAGGCAAGGAACGAGCGAGTCTTCTCGGTGCGCGTGGTCAGCGGTAGAGCGCGCAAGGTCTTCGAGTAATACGAGACCATCGATGCAGTGAATCTCGGATTCAGAGTATTGAACTGCGTGCTAAGCAATTGAATGACTGTGATTGTCAGCACCATCACCGTATTCAGACTTCAGGATCAACTTACGTCGCCTCGACAGCGTCGGCAAAAAGTCCTCCAAAAAAACATCATCTTGATACTGCTTCCCATGCAAACCGACGGTCAACATCTTGACCCTGCTCAAATCGCCGCTCGTCACGTTTACCACGATTTCGACTCCGTAATGTCCCACAGGTGCCCCCTTAGTCCCCAATTGGTGATCGACCACGACCCGAACACTGGCAGGTTCCCTCCTCCCTTCAATCAATTGATCTGCGCCTTCTTGAAATACCGCCGCATAAATGCCGAGGTTGTTATCCGGCATCCGTACAGACCGCAGGGTCCAAGAAGGGTCCTCTCTCTCACTCTCTGAGAATCTCGCCTCGATTCTCGCCTTTGTGACGTCTTCACCCCATTTTGCTGCCTTGCCATCAGGCAGCATGAAGCACCTTGATGTTATCGAAGTACTGATTCGATGTTCACCAGCATGCGCTCCCTTCATCTTGGCCGTTGAGGTCATCCAGATCAACTGCCCATCCGCGCTTTCGGTAAACCGGACATCTGCCAGCGAGTGCCATCCCGTGAACACAAGATCATAAGCAGCTGGGCCTCCTGCTGCATTCGTCATACTGATCAGCAAACCAGCTGCTGAGGGTTTGTCGATTTCTCTCGTCAAGTCTCGTGCCGTCATCTGCCCGCTCACTCTCTTCAAAATTACGATGCAATCCGCAAACAGCATGAATATACCCTGACTCTGCGACTGATCAACATCGGCTTGAAATGGCGGCGCCAGCTCAATAAAGTCTGCAGCGCCCACGAGACGGCCTTGTGGCTCCAGGTCTTGCGGCCACGACTCGACCAAGTTTCGAAGTCGGCTGGCAACGTGTGGCTTGTCTGGCATGGGCTCATCCATGGAACAAATGTTCGTGATGACGTCCCTGGCTTTGAGCATGAGCTGCAGAGCGGGGTGAGTCATTGGCAGGCATGAGACGATCTGATCGATCAAAAGGGAGTAGCGGGGAAGCCGCTGAACAGGTTCGATGAGCAGAGAGCGAAGGGCTTGCTCTCCCGTGTTCTGAACCCTTTGGCGAAAGGATGACTGCGGGTCGAGAAAGGTGGCGAGGAGAACAGGGAAGTTTTGGGACGCCTTGATGTACTCCTGATAGCATTCGGTAAATTGAGGGAACCATTCGAGGAAGAGCCTGGCCATGCTAGCTGCACCGCTTGGGTCCTTGGGTTTGGAAGGAACATCGAGTCTGCCTCCTGTCACTGTCAGAGTCTCAGCATCTTCCTCTGTTGCGTCCATCATCTTGCGCAGTGCCTCCATGAACGCAGTGTTCAACCCCAGGATCCGCTCAGCAGCTTGGGGAAACAGCTTATCGAGCTGCTCGTAACTTGGGCTCTCGCTGGACGAGCTCCGTTCCTTGGCGCTTTCTTTGTAACTTGACGCAACGTTGTGCACAAGCTCATCAAGTTTTCGGACGTATCTCTCTTCCGTGTCCATTAGCTCGTGCATCTTCATGCGCAACTCCATCTTCTGATCCTTTGTAAAGCTCTTGCTCCGGTTGAGGCTTGTGGGTTTCGAGGGTGCTCGTCGGAGTCGACTCGTGGGAACAAATATTGGGTCGCCGAGCAGCTTGATGAGAGGAGTATATGCCCCATACTGTCTCAACGACGGGTCCAGGATACCGTCTTCATCTTCGAGAACGTCTTCGAGGTCCTCGGCTTGAAGAGGCACAATAGCGCCCGGGGGCAGAACAAAATCGATGTCCACGTTGCTCACATGTTGTGTTTGCAACGAGGCCTGTAATATCTTGATGACCTCCGCCGCATTGTCGCTTTTGACCATCTCAGCAACAATGTCCGCAGCGTGCTGTTCCCCAAACAGCCCAGCGGGGCTTCCAGGCCGGTTACCCCGCGTGGGATACAAGTTCTTGAGGTAGTTTCTGACACCCTCCGGCAGATCAGAAAAGTATTTGTACAGTCCCACCGCCAGACCACGATACACCTCATCACCTTGCCATTCCCTTGGCAAGTGGTCGACGACCGAGTAGAAGGCAGAGTTTGGGGATATCGTGATGCGCGGAAACGATTGCGAGCCGGCGGGCGAGAAGATATGTATTTGGACGCGTGAAGAGTTGAGAGTGTAATTCGCCGTCGTCGATGGGCCGTGGAAGATCAAGATGGGTAGGTGGCCCAGCAGAGGGTCGGTCGTATGAAATAGGGACAGCACCTCTGGCGAGAGGGTTAGGTCTTCAGTGACGCGAACCATGGTGACGATGGAATGGCCTCGTCTGGCCTGGATACGGAATCGCTTGCAGTGGTGCAGGAACGGGAGCGATGGCCCAGAGATGGGACGTGGGTGGCGTAGAGCTCGGGCTGGCGCAAAGCAGAGGGCGAGCGCGGGGTTGTTGCTGTCAACACCGTCGCGTCACAGATTCGTTCGTGATTCTATTCGTGATCTCGTTTCTATTCCGTCGTATATCCCGTCATTATATCGGATACTCATTCGTATGCGTCGTGAATAACTGCGCTGCAAAATGCTGACGTGTATGACCAACTTGCGCAACGAGACGGAAAGCAAAACAAAACAAAAGGCCGGCGCAAGGCAACGAGTCTCGAATCAAAACAAATGGTGTACGGCGTATTTTGCAGGTGCAGCAAAAAGAAAACTTCTGGGAAGCCTATTGTATGTATGTGCAGGCCAGCCGGGAGACCTCTCGTGTCGTCTGATGGTGGAATTTGGGGCGATGAGGGGAGTGAGGAATGCGAAGATGAGGGCATCACGACCGGGATTCAGGTACTGCATTCCTCGCTGAGCTGAGCTTGGCCGAGCTGAGCTGAGCTGAGCTGTGCTGGGCTAGACTGGGGAAGCGGTCAGAGGGCAATGCCGCGCTATGAGTGGATGCGCGGACCTGGAAAGGCCCCTCTTTCCCACACGCGACTTGATCCCCACGCGTCAGGTCTGGCAGCTACCCGGGAACTACTATCGTCTTCCCACTTTGCTTCCTCACGTTGGTAATCAGACATTTTCACCTCAGTCCGCACGCCGGAGGGTTCAAAGAAATTGGCTGGAGCAGAATTTCAGCTTCGCTTTATTCAGACCTACATCAAGCCGGCCGTGATTTGTCGGCAGCATGTCTCAAGCCGCAGGCATTTCGTTCAAGCAAGCTACCACAACGTCAAAATACAGATTGATTGAGCTTCCTATGGGACTAGACACGCTGCTCGAGTCACCATCCGCCCCTCGGTACGTGCTACAACGCCGCCATTTCGTAGCCATATGTTGCACGCACAAACACAGTTTGTCGCACTGACTATCACGGTTCATGATGCACTGACTCGACCAGTCTCACACTGTCACCCTCTCCCGATGACCCCTCTACGTCAGTCCTTTCCACAGCCGACAGGACGTACGCTCTTCGCCAGAAAAACACGTCAAACAGCCTAATGATACTCCGCACAGCCGGCGAAGGCGTGGAGGTGGCCGCTACAGTCTATGAGACGGTAGAGCTGGATACTGTCAAAGACAAGAGCGTCGGCAAGGGGAGCGGCATCGTGGATGGAAAAGTTCGGCACACAGGGAGCATGGGCAAATGGCATGAAAGGTTTGGCACGGGTCGATGAGTTGTGAGATTTTCGACGATTAGCGAAGTGAGGGCATCGCGACGTCTGTTGGAGATTTCAAAGTTCTAGCCAGCATCAAAGTTATGGCCAGCAAAAGCATCATAGGCACTTGACAGGCACAAGGGTCAGTCCAGACCGTCAGGCACAGTTGGCGGTTTATTATCAGGTCCGTCATTGTGGGCTGCAACACAGGTCGATAAGATCACAAGTAATATTCCGAAAACCTTGCCGTCGCTGGCCAGGGGCTTCGTCCCATGTCAATGTGATTTCGCGAGGACTGCTCAACCTAGTTTCGTGTCCCCGCACGTCAGACGTTTGGCGTTTGGCATTTGTTTGTAGGCGGCTAGATCACGGCGCCTCGACCCGAATCTCCGGCTATCGACAGCCCAGGTACGCAAGCGCCGTGACTGGCGGAAACAAAATCCTGGTCAGGGGGTGAAAGCGATTTCGACCCGTTTTCTCTGGCGCTTTTCGCCCATAATAATGAATCGCACTATTATTATCGTGACGCGCCTCTGAAGCGATGGCCTCGCTAGGCGTCCAACATGGCCCGCCTCCCTTCCCCCCATGTTAGCCTCATCCAGGGGATGGGGAACAAAGGGCGGGTCGAAAGGAAATCATGAACGTATCCTTGCTGGCAGCGCGCAAACCGATTCGAGGATCAATTTACTTCGCACATCACCCGCGAAAAATTGGCAGGGGACAAATGTTGATGAGAGGGTTTGGTGGAGAGTGTTTCAGTTGACGCCAGGCTTGTGCAGGTGCGAACCCTATCTGCATGGGAAGTGTTTTATGATTTTCGCCAGGTGAGGGATGTGAGGTCATGGATCGAGGAGATCAATTGAGGATCTTGGATTATGCAGCCGAATTTGCCTGGCTCTGGATCATTTCGGAAGCACCATGTCTCCCTGTTGTTCAACAAACAAATGCTTGAGGCAGCAGCAATTGACGCTGACCGTGGATACCGATGCTGCTCGCACAGGCGGAAAGGAGGAAGGCGCATAGCAACGGGATGATCGCGATAGACGGGAAGGAGCGCGTACAGCCCAGTAGCCCGCCCATGGCCCCTCCATTGCCAGACCGTTCCCTTTCCGCTGGGTTCCTTGTTCTTCTCTGCCTCTCTCTATCGTTTTGCTGATGGTCATTCTCAATCCCTGCCCAGGCCTCCCAAATGTCTGACATCCCTGGGGTCGTATGATCGCAAACAGAGTCCCCGGCACCACCATGCAGCATCACCGCCACCAGGGTTTAAGGTTGGCCGACAATCCAAGCCGCATGTCGCAAGCCTCGGCATTCCCCTGACAGCATGCAAGCAAGGCGGCTGCAACCCAACGCTGGCATCCTGGCACCAAGTGCTCCAGAGAAGCTCTGGTCACCCACCACGTGGATCTCGCCAAACGCACGTACGCCAACGGTGCTAACGCTTCCGAGCACAGGTTCACTGCCTGAATGAGGGCGGTAAGATCCGTCTCCCCCAATCGTGGTCATGGAAGACTCATTACCCAGACCAACTCAGCATGAATACAGAACAAGCGGTTTCGCTGAAACTCGCCAGAAGCTTGGAACTTGTTTGCGAATCGCCTCTATGACTCGCTTCTGGCCTTCTGTGGAGGCTCTCGAAACCGACCCCCACAGCGAAAACACACCTCCCTGCCCCTTGTCCTTGCAAACCCCCGTTCTCGCTTAACAGCCGTGAGATTTCACCGTTTCACTTGCAAGGCAAAGCTTGATGCGATTGGTGGGATTGGACTTCATGCATGATGGAGTCAATAGACCTGTCAATCGTTTCTCGACGAGCCATGAACGACAAGACCAAGACAGCAGGAGGTGACATGTTTCCATGATGTTTCTGCTGCGTATATGAAGGCGCCGTTCCCAACCTCAATCACAGACCTTTTCCCTTCTCTTCATCCTCACACTCACTGATCTATCCGTCCTTTCATTACAACCAACTTCTGTATCATTCTTTTTTCACCTGCATTGACTGCAGCTTATCCACATTCACTCAATCGCAAGCCGAACTCTTTCACTTCAACAAACATCAAACAAGTCTCTCACCTTTTTCGACAACTTTTCGTCAACATGTCTTACAACAAGATTCTTCTCGCCGCTCTGGCTGCCCCAGCTCTCGTTGCCGCCCACGGTCACGTTTCCAAGATCACCGTCAACGGCAAGGACTTTGATGGTTTCCAGGCTGGCGCCGGAAAGCCCGCCGACGGCGTCGCTTGGTCTACCACTGCCACCGACAACGGCTTCGTCCTCGCCGACTCCCTCGACAGCCCCGACATTATCTGCCACAGAGGTGCCAAGAACGCTCCCCTCTCTGTCTCTGTCGCCGCTGGTGATGCTGTCACCATCACCTGGGACACCTGGCCCCAGTCTCACGTCGGTCCCATCATCGACTACCTCGCTCCTTGCGGCGGTGACTGCGCCACTGTCAAGAAGGAGGACCTCAAGTTCTTCAAGATCAACGAGGGTGGCCTTCTCGATGGCTCCAACGCCCCCGGCCGCTGGGTCACCGACGAGCTCATTGAGAACAACATGGCCTACACCATGACCATCCCCAAGAGCGTCAAGGCTGGCAACTACGTGCTTCGTCACGAAATCATCGCCCTCCACGAGGGTAACCAGGCCGAGAAGGCTCAGATGTACCCTCAGTGCATCAACCTTAAGATCACCGGCTCCGGTACCGCTGCCCCCAAGGGTGTCGCTGGCACTTCCCTCTACAAGTCTGATGACGCTGGTATCTTCTTCAACCCTTACCGCTCCAACTTCGACTACGAGATCCCCGGCCCTGCCTTGATGGCTGGCGGTGCCTCTGGTTCTGCTCCGGAGACCCCCGAGACCCCCTCTAAGCCCGCTCCCAAGCCCACCACCACTCTGGCCACCGCTATCCGCCCTACTGCCACTGCTGCTCCTTCTGCCACTCAGCCCGCCAACCCTCCTGCCACTGAGCCCACCAAGCCTGCCAACCCTCCTGCCGAGAACCCCAGCAACGGTGGTGGCAACAACTGCGAGGTCGGCACCGTCTCCCTCTACGGTCAGTGCGGTGGCAAGGGCTACTCTGGCCCTACCTCTTGCGCCAAGGGCACCTGCAAGAAGATGAACGACTACTACTCCCAGTGCGTCTCTAACTAAGTTGTTGACGCCCAGAAAAGCGTATGGGGAAAACTTTTTACCAGAGGATCTTTTACTTTCTTGGATAGACAGTGTATTATTGGACTAGCTTAAGCTAAATTTACTTTTTTCACAATGACATATGTTTCCTTGTTTCAGATGTGCTTGGCTTTTCCATGTGATTTAGATTATACTTGTACAATTCTCTATCTTGGGTGGTGATGGCTCACTAGATGGTCACCCTCGCCGATTTGCCACTTGCTTCGATCTCGAAAGCACCCATTTTTTACGACTATTATTATGCTACGAGGGCGCGGTTCAGAATTTTGCTCTTGCAGCTCGCCGGTCCATCCAAGAAGGCCCATCTCCGACTGGCGAGTGATCACGGTGCAACTACGTTTCCGCCCTGCTAGCTTAGCAATGGTACGCATCTTGACGTACACTGCCTCAGGTGGTCGTAGGTCATGATAATTCATTAAGTGGTATTTTCCTATCAGGGGGGGTATTCGGCAGGGCTGGTAGGCAATGGAGCGGTGGGGAGAAGCTCTGGTTTTAGAGTCCCAGCCAGGACGGGGTTCGAGGCAATGTCAGTATAGGGACTGCTCAACGGTATCAGGCAGTGTGTGTTGACGCTAACGGCATGTTGGTTTTGGATAGATGTAGCTGGTGAGGCAATGAGTGGAAGATGTCGTTCGTTTCGAAATTAGGATACTCTTTCATACGCCTATAAAACAAAGAAAGATAGCCATAGAGCACGTGAAGCATTGGCAGCATCATCGTAAAGCAAAGAAATGTGAAATCCCTGGATATCCGACTCTGAACGCCAGCCCATGCTATCGCATTGCGCCTTTTACCAGGGTGCTTCCTCCACTCTTGTCTTCATCTCCCTTACATCCACATCAAATTACGACTTTGCCTCGTCTTCTGCTGCCAAAAAGGCGCCTCGTTGCCCTTCCTCGCGCGCGGGGCATACCCCACGGCGGTCTGCGCAATGTTCTCGGCGTAACCGCTGTCATCGCTGGCGCTGTTTTGACCGTGAGTCACATCTCCTTTGACGCTGCCGCTGGTGTTGGGCCGGTCGTCGGCTGGCGAGACGTCTTGTATGGCTTCGTTGTAGCGACGAGAAAACTGTTCGAGCTCATTCCCTGGTGCGTGGACGGTGGACGACGTAAGCGGCTCCTGGTCCTGCTCGTCGAACCTCCGCGCGCCGTACGTTGCCGGTGCCTCTCCGTGGTTCCTCGGATCGGCATCCCAGTTGGCGGCGCTGTAGGGATTGCCGTTACCGGCCCAGCCAGCGCTTGTTCCCGTGGCGGTCATGGGTGTGGGTGATGCTGTGTTGTAAGGCTGGTTGTTGTCGGTCCCATGAGGGGGTGCGCCGGCTCCAGCTGCCACGGCGACGGGCACGTACTGCGAATTCGTGCCAAGGGCCCAATGACCTCCCGTTGCCGCATACGGCTGTGACTCGTACGGATCCTCTGGCGTGGTGCTCAGCTGTTGAAAGTGACCGCCACCAAGCGGCGTTTTCTCACGGTTATCATTGAGCGGACTATGATGCGTACCCTGTATGTTAGCACTGTTGCCAGTCATGTTCTCGTACCCGGCACCGCCAGCTTCTTCCCTGGTCGTAGCCGCAGCATCGCCAACTCCGGGACCCCCGAATCCCCCGCGATATCTGCGGAACTCGCGTGTGCTAGAATTTACTGACGTGATGTACTCGCCATCTTCGTGGCCTCCTTTGCCGTTTCTTCGAGAGCGGCGGCGGAGGAAGAAGATGATGAGGGAGAGAAGTAGAGCAACGGCTGCGACGCCGCCGATGCTCCCTCCTACGATGGCGCCGACTGGTGTCGAGTGAGCGTCGTCATCGTCATTGGACTCGTCCTTGGATTTGTCGTCCGCGTTGTCGTCCTTATCCTCGGATTTTTCGGAATCGTCGGATCCAGTAGAGCCACGGTCCTTCTCACCATCTCCCTTGTCGGAGTTGGAATGACCAGACTTGTCATCAGTCTCCTGGGAATCATCATCATCATCATCATTGCCCTTGGCGCCAGCGGCACCATTACCATCTTCGGTAGCTGTTTGTGTCGACCCAGAGGCAGTTTTAGTCTCCGAATCTGTGGGGGACGCACTCTTTGACTTGAAAGTGACGGTCGTCGGAGTAGTAGACTCTGCAGACGAGGTATTGTTGTCCGCGCTGTCAATCGTCTCAGCCTTGGTAGTGGCGCCGGGCTTTGCTTTTTCAGAAAAGGTAACGGTAATGTCTTTGTCTTTCCCGTCTTTCCCGTCACTCTCTGGCTCGTCTTGCGTGTTGCCATTCGAAGCGGCATTCTGGGTTTCTTTTGGGCGAGGCTGAGAGCCGATAGTAGTTGGCTTGTCGAGTGATGTCGGATTCGCCGTTAATTGAACAGAAACTCTGGCGTTGCTGACATCCTCCTTTGCATTCCCGACCTTTGTCTGGACGGTCGTTGCCAGCGCTGAGTTGCTGCCGCAGCCCCATTGGAAGAACCCGCCGTCAAACTCATTCATGTAACATACACTGTTCCCCGAGCAAGTAAAGACATAAGGGTCGATCTCTTCCTGAGGCTTGCTGTTTCGGTCAACACAGCTCGTGAATATGCCTTGGGTGCAAGGACCTTCGTTCGGACAGCAGCCGATTACTCTGTTTTCCTGCTCTGCGACGCAGTGAGAGCCAGCGGAGCAGGTTGCTGGGAGTCTGTCGTCGCCACCGATGTAGCCGCACACAGTGTTGAACTCGCGACGAAAGAGAGCCGAGTCATGTGGTGGTAATGGCGGCTGCGTGGGCTGAAAAGGATAAGATTGCACGGCAGCGAACTCGCGGATGGCCACTGTCCTGGTAGCCGGCGGGAGGGCATGTGCTGAGGCTGAGTCTGATGATGAGAGGAGAGTGGCGAATGCGAAGAGAGTCGTTGTTGATGAAGTTTTTCGATGATGTTTCCTGGAAGGTGAGAGAGCCATGGCGAAGGAGAGGCCACTCGAGTGGTGTTCTACTGGTCCGTGGTGCTCCGTGATCCGGGTCGTCGAGGTCGGCCGCGATCTTCGTCGTATCCGGGTCGGGAAGGTCGCCGAAACACAAAATAGAGAGATCGAGAATGCCTCCTCAAAACAACAGAAGCTTTGATGTGAGAAAGAGAAAGCAGAAAGCCGAGAAAGAGACTTTTTGTGACGTGAGAAGAGGACGACAGCCCTAAGCAGGGCGAGTGGTGTTGAGTAGGGCAACTACAAAGAGCAGGTTGCCTCAGAATGGGCCTCTGGACGGTGGGTGGGTTGCTGACGCTCTTTGACGCCTAAAAATGCGTCTATTGTTATCCTGTCGAATGATGACTGCGTAGGTATCGTGTTGGAAGGAAATGGATGGTATTTCGGTCAGAATGGCAGCGTAGCATTCGACACGATGGCGATGTGAATCAAGGAGTGAGAGTCAGGAGAGGACTGAGTTCGTCTGCCTGGCCAGACTTCGAGTGGCCCTCATGGCGCGGCCATGGGATTGAAGAATCCTTCACGCAGGATTTGATCATCTTCGCCGCCGTCAGGACCATGTTCAGTTGCTAATTCAGGGTGTTAAGGCTCGATGGATCGACTTGCATCATGGCACGGATATGACAGCAGGGTTGCGGCGATGCTGACAGCGCGTTCAGTGGCCTAAAGCGTGAGACGATGGATGCGACCCTGGCCAGCGGCTCGCACTGTGACAATCGCATACGGAAAGTGTCTTTTCACAGTGCGGAAACGATCCCTTGTCATGCCACTCTCTTCTGCTGGGTGGCAGTGTGTCATGTTCTATAAACAGAACATCCGGGGATCGGACCCCCAGCCAAATGCGCCTGCACAGTCCATGTTTGAAGCCCTTCATTGGTATCGTTCACCAATGTGGATAATTCCAGGAGTACAACGGTAAGTCTCATGCCATTCGCTCGTCCTTCCACTTTGTATATACAACTGTAGGTACCAGCCGAGAGCCTAGCCACATTTCAGCCACATTTTAGCCACATCTCAGCCACACTGAACCATGGTAACCCCAACCCTCAAATCATCCCTTCATCAATGGGGATGATAGCATACAGCAGGGAGATCAGAGCTTCGCCTCCCGCATTCCTCCGTCTTCTCGTCAGCTTTGCTGAAGCAGCTGGCTCAGCTCGTGCGGACTCTTGTACGACATCACAATGAGACACTCCCAGCAAGTAGTTCGCGCCAACCAACCCCTCTGTTCACCGACTCGCTAGCCTGGAACGCGCCTGGATCGACCCCGCGCTAGGCCGTCCGTCCAGCTAGGGTCCGTGACATGAACCGAGACTTCCCTCTCCTTCTCTTTCTCATGAAATGTCAGCCTCACTGTTCCTCCGGCTCTGATGCTGTTTGCAGTGTGATTCTGCATTTCTCGCTGTGATTTGTTTTTGTCTGTTCCTCTGTGGCCTGAAATCGCAAGACTGCGATCGACATTGCCACTCTCGTGCTTTATCCGTCTGCTGCTCAACCAGACGCGTGACAATGCCGATTCGCGTCAAGGCGAGGCCGGGAACTGGGAGAGATCCCAGTACCGGCCCTGACAGACCCCTCAATGACTTCGAGATGCCCGATATCCAGAATGACGATAGCTTTCGTACAATCGTTAAGAAGCTTTCTCTGTACGTTATCCTCTGTACTATCGCCAGCTATTGAACCCCAACCCTGGGCATGGCTTCTTCGCTCCCTCGTCTCCCTCAAGGTATCGCCCATACTGACGACCATCAGCTACATCCGCGACGTCATTGAGCTTCCCTCGACCTTTGAGCAGCTTCGCACTACTGCCGCTGGAAACTCCCTTCGTGTTCTCGTCGATCACCTCACCAGCACCGCCACCAACCCGGCTATTATCAATGCCCTGCTTGCCCTCAAGTGGCACTACGCGGCCGAGAGTGACGGCAAGGGGCTGTCAGAGGCAAGAAGCAATGCGTGTGAGATTGTGGCATGGCGTATCTTGACCAGGCTGAGTGAGAGGGAAGCGGTGGATTATTGTTTGTTTGAGATCCCGGACTACGACGAGGAGGTTGTATCGGTGGGGATCGAGGCACACGGCTACCACAACGACGAGGAAGCCGATGAGATGAGTCCGCTTCTGACCCATGTCGTGTCGCACAGTGACAATCGCATTGGCACGAGGCGGCCTGTAGGCAGTACGGGGAAACGATCTCAGCTCCTGAATTCGTTGAGTAAGCTCACGACATACTCGCCTGAGGGCGACGACGACGATGCACACGACAGCAACATCATCGACCCCTCTGCGGCCTTTATCGGCCTCAACGCTCTCGAGATCGCCGCCGTGGCTGACGCAAAGCGCTTTCTCTCGCAGCACATTGTCCAGAAAATCGTCACTGGTATATGGCAAGGAGACATTGTCTACTGGGACTCTCTCTCGCCACACGCTACCAAGCGGCCGCGCTTTTACAACCCCGCCAAGATGGATCCATTCTCGCGACTGCGTGTGCCCAAATACCTCAAGACGTGGGAAGTGCTGTTTTTCGGCGCGTTCCTCCTGCTTTATTACCTGGTGCTCATTGGGCGGAGCTCTGGGGGTTTGCGGTGGTGTGAGGTGATGCTGTTCGTGTGGATTGGGGCGTTTTGTTACGATGAGCTGAGCGAGTGGCTGGATGCCGGAAGTATCTTTTACGCGGCGGACGTGTGGAACCTGTTTGACATGGCGATCATTGCGATCGGAGTGACGTTCGCCGTGTTGCGTAAGTACCTCTCGCGGCTCCGGGTATTCGTTGTTTGTCCACACCAGGCTGACATGCAAAATTAGGGATCATCGGACTCACGCAGGACATGCCGCATCTCAACGAACGCGCTTTTGATGTTCTGTCTCTCGAAGCACTTTTCATGGTCCCACGTATTTGCTCCATCCTGTCCTTGTCCCCGTACTGGGGCACTCTTATTCCTTGTCTCAAGGAGATGGGCAAGGACTTTTTCAAGTTTATGGTGCTCGTCATCATCATCTACCTGGGCTTCCTCACCACCTTTTCGCTTGTCGGCCGAGATTCCTTCTCCCTAGGCCGTATGACGTGGATTCTCACCAAGATCTTTTTCGGCAACTCCGGTACCGGCTTTGACGTGATGCAGCAAATCGATCCAGTCTTTGGACCGCCGCTGATGGTTATCTTCATCACACTGAGTAGTTTCTTGCTCATGGGCAGTTTGACAGGTATGCTGTCCAACAGTTTCTCTCGTGTCATTACCCACGCGAGGGAGGAGTATCTTTACGTCTACTCGGTTTACGTGCTCGAGGCTTCGACCAGCAACCGGCTCACGCACTTTTACCCCCCCTTTAATCTGCTGGCACTCGTACTCTTCCGGCCGTGGCGCTTGGTTTTTCGCAATGACGATCGCTTCCGCGCCGGCAGGATCCTTTTGTTGAAGCTTACACACTGGCCGATCGTGTTTGCCATTCGGAGCTACGAAGTTCTGAGGCACAATGTCGCCAACAGCATGGACGAGTTCAAAGGGCCCAGATCTGACACTCGAAGAGGGAGAAGAGCACAACAGCAACGTCGGCAACAAGAACGGCAGCAGCAGGACGCGCCAGGAAGTGGCATGCTTAGGGCTAAGGCGCCGGTTAGACCAGATGTATTGGCACATGCGCCTAGTCAGGTGATACAGCCAGTGGAGGATACTGCCCCCAGACCCATGACGGGGCCTCCGAGTGTGAGGGAGGATGGAGATGCGATGGATGCGCCGACGGCCATGGAGACGCAGATTGCGGAGCTGGGTAGAAAGATCGAGCAGTTGACGGCTGTAGTATTGGCCATGCAGGAAAATCCGCCTCCGACGCCTGGCGGGCTGGGAGCGCAGGCTTCGACCTGATCGCGCCCTCAACTTCCTCCGCCCTTTCGCCAGGTCATGTTGCGCTTAGATCAGAGCTGTTTGGCCATATATGAAGTTTATCTACAACATTCAACCAATTCCTTGAACCAAGAGCACCTCTTTTGCAAGTTTGAACAAGTCAGCAAGAACGTTCGTATTGAATGCGACTTGAGTCCCTCAACCCCTGTTTGACAATAGGCTGTCATCATGTGACAAAAGAATGTGTCAACAATGGCGAAATGAAAGCAAGTACTAGCTAGTTACATGAGAAACGGGTGAAGCTGTGTCTAGCGAGAAATAAAAGAGTGTGAATCCAGCCTTGAACTTGTGAAACGCAAGTTTCAAGTGATTCAGGCAGGCAATAATCATCCTTTGACCATCCTGAACATGTCTTCGTTAGCTGCAGGTGCAAGCACTGCTGCGTAGCGTAGGCACGTCTCGAGGAATTTATCCAACCACTTTGATACCCGGCACTTGCTTGGCTGAGAAGCTCTCAATGAGCGCATCGAACGCTTCCTGGCCATGCTCTGCCACATACTCGTCCTGCTCCTTCCTGGCGGTCGCCTCCAAACTGGCAATCCTGGCAGCTTTGTCCCCTCTCCGCTGAGCGGGACTCTGCGGGAGATCTTTGCGGAAGAGTTTATAATGATCGCTGCAGTACGAGCGGAAATCACACAGCTCGCACGAGCCGCAGCCCCAGTTGTCATTCAGACAGCTCTCGTACTCGCTGCAGTTGAGTATGCAGCCTCCACTCCCGCCGCTCCAGGCACAGCAAAAGCTGTTGTAGCCAGTGTTGATCAAGTCGAGCTTTTTGTCATAGCTATGACCTATATTGTAACTGTTAGCTCCTGTTAAATACATGGCGGAGGGCAGAGTCATCGGCCTTCGCAAGACGTTCAACTCACGTTTGTTCCAGACGTGTCCTTTTTTGGAGTTATTGGTGATGCAGGCTTTGTAAATCCCTATTAAATGAAAGATACATCGTCAGCGATGTCCTTTCTTCCGTTCAAAAGATTTTTTTGTTGAAGCACTCCGCAAAGATAAGGCTTAGATAGCAATCTTACCATCTTCATGACACATGTAGTCCTCATTGTCAATAGCGAATGGTGCGTTGCAAGTTTCCATCGTCCAGACTTCTCTCTCGCCTTCACCCTCTGGCTTATCCCAAAGCTGCAGAATGCAGGAGGAGGGCGACAAAGGCCGGTTCTGGATGTAGGCATGCAGAGAGAGGCAAGCCTGAGTCTTTGCAATGAGGCTCATAGCCCCAATGATGGTAGGAGAGAAACGCATTTTGCTTCAATAGCTAAGATCCGACACAGTAAGGTAAATTCAAATTTGAGCTGAGAATTTGGGAAGTCAGCTTTTGTGTCGATTTGTCTGAGAGAAAGAGAGGAGTGTTGTTTCCTCTGCTGAACATTCACCTTCTATTATACTTATGTGTTGCTGGCATGTCAACACTTCTGTGTCGATTTTCCTCGATCTCTTGGCTTCAATACGTAAGCCAAGACGAGTCTAAAGCTATTGCATCTTAGTTGATACATGCCTTTGATACTTGCGAGCGTGATAGCTACGACATTGATGCAGAGGCTTTAGCTTCAGCGTAACATTATCCGTTAATGGGCCCTGTCTTAGTTGCGTACACATTTATCTTCTCTCTTGGCTGCATATGCCCTAGCAGCTCTTAACAGAATTCGCATAAGGGATTCTAAGATCTCTCAGTTAGATAAATGCAATACTCTCATCTACCTGATCTTCAGCATCCTAGGTATAAGCACGTGCAGCTTTCACAAAGTATAACATGAAGAGATGGAAAATCAACTTTCAGCTGCATTGTATAGTAACTCTGGAAAAATTGGTCATAAAAGCATTACGGGAGTTAAAATCGCTTAAGATAATAGTAGTTGTAAGGTACTGGAAGAAGCTCCTTTGTTGTGATCAGCTGCGTCTCGAAAACAAATTAGTATCGGAAGCGTGGTACCTTTTCTCCCTGTACCACGGCAGGCAAAAGCTTTGTGCCTTGTCTACTGACGTAGCAAGCTAAGACCCTTGTTGGATTTACTGACGCGGCAGGCAAACATTACTTGTTCTATTTACTAACGCGGCAGGCAAACACTTCATTTTCTCTGTGTTTCCCAACTAAATAAGTGAGAACGAGCCTTCAGTCACACCGTATTATAAGATATCGTACTATGTAACAAGAAGTATTAGAGTCTATAATATTTTAATCGACGTTATCAAGAAGTATGTTATGCTTCTTCACTTAGTTGACACTATATTTATACAGAGTATTTGAAGGTTTGTAGCTGTTTTATTATTCTCTAATGGGAAATTCTTATAGTAACGGGCTGCTTACTGCTTCCTATTCAAACTATTCGTGTGGATTTAAAGCACATGAAGAGCGGGATCTAACCCTCCGGCCGGGAACGGAGAGAGCTTAGCGACCCGATTGTTCCGTCACACTGCATGCTAGGTAAGCCGAGCTTACGGTGCTATGAATGTTAGGACCAAATTGGGACTGGGTTGAGGCTGACACCCATGTAAGCACTAAAAAACATGAAATGAGCTTTGCACATGGGGAAATTCTAAGGAAAGGTATAATTAGCAAAGCTAGTTAGCCTCTACTACACAAAGGAAGATGCAACAAATAAGTGTGTAAGGCTATAAACATTAGAACAAAAAGAAACAGAGAAGCTTGCTCAGTAAAGCAATACAAAATCTTTGCATTATAGCTTTATACGTAGTATTAAGAAGAATAGGTTATATGTGCTTTAGAAATCAACTTAGTTGTTTTAGCATTACTAAAGAAAGTGTGTGTACTTACTTTAAGACACGTTTGGCTATAGTTCAATCCATTCTGATTCGTACAGTTACTAAATCATTGCTGCCTTTCTTGCGAAGCTCAATCTGCCTAGACTGTCTGCGTAGTTAGGGATTATTTAGTAACTAACTAATTATTCCAAGTTTTATCAACTCTTCAAGCTGTTACAATGTTTTCTTTACGCAGCATATAAGTTCTCTCCCAACAATAAAGATACCCTATCTTGTATTTGAAGCATTTTTGATACAAAACAGTACTTATAGTTTCTAACGTTAACGCTCGACTCCTATTGCTATCTTAGTATAAGTTTGCTTAGTTGTTACAATGATTCAAACAACAGGACTTCTGTCTTCACCTGTCCTAACTCACTATCCTTGCTACAATAACGCATCGGTCGCTATTCATCCTATCCCTCCAGTTGAAGCGTTTTCAATTAGGCAAGATTGCTGACGAAGTCCTCCTCATGTTCTGCGCTTGCATTCCTCTTGTCGCGCGGACCTCTGCAGTAGAAAATAATGACCAGATTCGGAAGATCTGCTGCCCAGTGTTTCCACGTCCTTTACTATTTTAGCCTAAACATTGCAAGTCTTTTTACCATCCAATGGATAATCATTACTTTAAGAGGCAGTTGCATAATGGGCTCAGAATGCTCCTATTGTGGTTCTAAGTTTCATGCCTCAAACTAAGAGATGGAAACAAAAAGTGCATGTTAGTAGTAACAAATCGATGCTTCTACACAGCGCCCTAAATCCAGAAAGCTGCTCTAGGTAGTCATAATAGAAATCGTTCACACAGTAGACATAATAGTAAGAAACCTAGAGATGTAGGTATTTAAATGTACTATTTAAGGTGATAAATCTGCGAGTAGATTGTAGCTCTAGGCTGCTGCAGTTATGCTCTACATTCTTGCTACGCAAGTAAGAGGGGCGAAAAGTAGAATGAAATGCATTATTCGTATAGCTCTCTCTCGGCTAATTAGGCGTCTTACATGCGGGCAGATCACAGGTGATTTGGCAGTACGGGAAGAAGTATTCCGAAAGACCTGTGAGATTATTTTCCAAAGCTATAGTATTCTTTCAATATTTAAGAGGAACTGGACCCCCTTCTAGGATACCTCTAAGCAACCTTTCAACAGCTTTCTCTTACTTCTAAACACTATCAAGCCCAACCACATCGACACTATAAACCATGAAGGCCATCTTCCTCCTCGCTGCTACGCTTGCAACCCTGGTTGTAGCTGCACCTGCACCTGCTGCTGCTCCTGAGGCTGTTCCTGAGGCCGCCTCAGAGCACATGAATGACCTCCAAGCCCGCCAAGGCATTTGCAGCAACGAATGCAAGAATGGCAAGAAGGCATGCTACAACTGCTCCTTTGGCTCTTGCACCAACTACAGCATCCCATGCTAAGCTCGAGGGTAAGAATAAAGAGTCCCTCTTGAAAAAGTTATGTTAACCTTGGACCAGCCTAGTATCGGCCAACAGCATGGACTCGGCTCAGGACTCCTGACGCGGCCTGCTGTGCGGATTCTATGGAGGAAACAACAATCGTTCTCCTACAGCATGTCTACAATTAGACATCAATATATCACGAGTTGCTTGATTCTGGTGCCTTTATGTGAAGTCTTAATACATATATATATATGACTAAACCCTCGTGCAATATTGCGCGACGGTACTGCCAGCTCGTAAAGGCACAAGATAAGGAGAATATTGTCTTGCCTGCGTATCCCCCAAGAGGCAGCACGAGAGCGCAAGAAGGGGTAAGGAATGATGCGGTACGAGAATAACGCAGCACAGTACGACTGCGGCGTCAAGTGGTCCGTATCAAAATGTCTCTTGCACAGAACTTTGTTAAGTCATTTGAATTTCGTACGCCACAAACCTATCCAGAACGCCGTCGCTAAAGCCGCGAACTTCTCTACAAATTTCAGTGCGGCTACATATATCAAGACCGCCATCATCAATTTCCCGGGAACCAGCGTTATTCATCAGCCCATCATCGTCTTCCTTCACATGTACCCATCTTTTCGCTGACCTTCACCATCGTCCTCCTTCACGAGGCCGACACTCTCTTCTTCACTTGCAATGGCATGTGCCTGGCTTCTTTTAAACACGTTTTGAAAGGAGAACTGCCGCCTTGCTGTGCCATGAGGAGGCGGCGTGGGTGGCTTCAGGCTGTGGCCACCTGGACTAACCGATCGTGTTTGGTCTCGATGAACCCATTTCTGATTGCCAGATGTTCTGCTGCCTTCTCCGATGCTCTCCAGCCTGCTTCCGCTACTGCCGAGGCGACTACCACTACCTGGTCTGCGCTCAGCCAGCATGCTGCGATAGGATGTATCCTGAGTCGTGAAATAGCTGTTTTCCCTTGCGGGGCCATAATGTGAGTCCGACTCGTCGTCAGGCTTTTGTTCCGGTACTGAGATATCTGCCAGTGGCACAGGCCGAAGTGAAGATCCATGGAGGTCGTGTTGCGAGTGAGAAGTCGACGTATGGCGCGCCGGGTGTTGGTCACTGGAGGCGTAGACGGGCATTGTGGCATTAGTGCGTGCTCGGCCGCGAATCGTGCCAGCAATCGATGAGAAGATTGTGCTACGATCATCTCGGTCATACTCTTCCATCTCTGCGTCCGTGGGAAATCGTGACATTCCTAAAGGTGGATGGCTCGATGTCGGCGTCTTAGGCAGGGGGTGATGAGCATGCTCATCGACAGGGGGCCACATGGTGTTTACTGATGTGGCCCTGCCCCGGTTACGGGGGGTCATGGTTCTACGCCTCCGCAGACCGTCCCATTCGTATTGCGGCGCGCCGCCATTTTCTTCGATAGGTTCCATTGCCTCCATCGCCTTCTCCTCGTGCAATCTGCGCATCTCGTCCGCTTCCATTTTGCTCCTTGACCGCGAAATTCGTCGAACAATGGCTGCGGTCCCACGAATCGCGTCAGCTTTGGGCTCAGTTTCCGGCTGCTCCTGTTCCGCAATAGTGTGGATCTGATCGAGGTCTCCCGTAAAGACAGCAGCATCAGGGACATCCTTCGCGGATTTTGAAAGCTGGAGGAGCACAACACCAGAGCAGATGGTGAGGAAGCCAAGGACGACTGTCACGATCGATTCGACGCTGCCTTTGAACCCTTGGAAGAGGATAGCGGAAGTGATGATTGTCGTCGAAGTGAAATATACGTAATAGGTGGGTGTCACAAGGGCGGCATTGAAAAGATTCAGGGCTTTCTGCCTCGTTTGTTAGCAAAGCTCTGCTTGCGTGGTCGCCAAAACAAAACAAAAAAACAAAACAAAAATGGGGGGATGCGACTTGCGTTCAGGAAAATGATTTCTGTCAGTAGTGTCGCGATGACAAAGACGAGCAGAACCCAAAAGAACCATTCTTTATACTCTGGCTTGCCGCTGATCCAGGCGACGATACCAGCACCAATACCTTGGGTCGAAACGACGCTCAACCCACCGATCCAACTGCAAATCGATATGTAGACGAGCATGTTCTTCTTTCCATACTTTGGCCCTGCCCAGAAGGCGGTAATGGCAGATCCGACAATAATGACACCAGCATACGACAGGAACCCTGGCGTGATAAAAAAGTCTCGCATCTCTGCAATGTCTGCCACGCTACTGGTGTGTGGTGCGTTCATAACGATCACCACTGATCCGACAATGCATAAAAAGCAGGCGACCTTGCCTACCATGCTCAGTCGTTCTTTCAAGAAAATGGCCGAGAGAATTGTAGTGATCACGACAGACAACGCACCCAGAGGCGTGACCAGGATCGCGTCCGTAAAGGCATAAGCGACAAAGTTGCAGATCTCCCCGACGATCATGAGGATCATGCCAGACCACCAAAACGCGTTGCGCAGGTACCCATAACCTTCTCCAGCCACCTCATTGTACTTTTCGTTTGCTCGCAGCAGGCCGACTTTTTTGAGCACAAACGATGAGCCAATAAATACGCCCGAGCCGATCGCGAGACCAATACCGACGGCTTTGAAATAAGGGGGGCGTTCGCCGCTGCCGACGTCGAGCCCGCCGCTGCGGGCTATCAGATCATTGACCATAATGGTTGTGCAATGTGAGGGTTGAGATATCGTGCTTTCTCGTGGGGACTCCGCATATGTCTTTTGGGTCTAGATAAGTTTCTTCTCGGAAAATAAGTCGTTGCTGTTCGAGATCGAGGTCGAGGTCGAGGTCGAGGTCGAGATCGAGATCGTTCGCCAAGGTTGCGCAATTATTCGATGAGAGGCGGAATCGCAAAGGATATCAATGCTGGCTAGAGGTACAGAATCGCACAACCGATAGGCTCGAAAAATGCACTTGACACGTCAATCAGCATGCAATCCCGAGACAAAAAGGCATCAAACAATAGGATTGTACCTATGGTATGCTTTGAGGCTTGCGACTCTTGGCGCGAGAAGTGCCGAGGAGCAAGACCCAGTCGTCAGTCGAGGCTCGGCAGCAGCAAAAATCGCGTTGGCTGCTGAGAACGACGACAAAAGTTGCGAAGCCAAGTGGCTGAGGAATGTTGTGAGGCGATTTGGAAGAGAGAAACATGGGCGGCTGCGGGCCAAAAACGTGGATAATTACGAGGCAAAGAGGCTGAGTTTCGAATTGGTGGGCGCCTGCACCTCAAATGTTCGCTTTGTCGAGAGGGTGCCTCAACAGTCCATGACTCGCAAGTTAAAAGTAAAGAGACAAGCAGAATAACGCCGGTCGCCAGCTTGATGCTTCTCTCGATAAGACAAGTTTGAAAACAGTGGTCTGTCGAACGCAGGATCCAATCCTACAATCAGAAAGGAGGCATCGTCATCGCGTTGGAAACAGGCGGCCAACCTGGTCAGTGGAATCCGCCCCGCAAGCAGCGGCCGCCCCAGCAACCAGATCTCCCCCCCCCCCGCTTCTTTCTTCCACCGCGTCCTGAGAATAAATTAGCGCTCGGCTTCAACTTCGCTTCCATTCATGCGTTTGGGCGGTTGAACGGCAAGATCGAGGCTGTGTGGGTTGAATTTCGTGGACATGTAGAATGGATCGATGGCAAAGGCAGAGCGATGCTCAACTTCCTCAGTGTGGGACTCGGCTGGTTGTGACGGTCCCAGTCGGCAGCCTCAGTATTGTGAGGTTGCCTGATTATCCCATCATGAGCATCAGCGAGGTGGCACGACTTCATGTAAGACACAGAAGTGGTGAAATGCATGCCAACGAGTCAACCTGTTCTTTGTCTCCCTGATGAAGCCCGAGAGCACTTCAGAATACGAAAAGCCTCGACCCAGGAAACTACGGAATAGCTACCCTGTACCTAACAGAAGATCGGCACGATGAGATTTGAAGAGTGTCAAGAGAAGCTCAGATCAAGATTCTCATCACACAGCAGACTCGCTAGAGGAAATTTCGTATTGTCGCGGATCAATATTTGGTGAGGGGTGTTGTGTGCGGATCTCAGTGACATGGCTCGGCGCGACTGTCACAACCAATAAAACTACGATGGACCAACAACGTCGTACTATTGTTTGCTTGTGCCTCATATGGAATAACAGCGTTCAGGCTGAGCACAGCTTGACCTGCAGCCAACCTGCGGCGCCATTGATGCAGAAAGTGACTGCGATGGTTTTGAGCTGACCATTCACATTCACTCCATACCTAGCTTGCGGCACAGCTTATCACAAAGCTGAAAACAAACGTCGACATGATGCAACGTCGTGTTGGTCGTGGTTGCGCTTCGTCGTCGCTTCGCCGTTTTGAACAACCGCATGACTTTCTTGCCGCCAGACCTTCCTGCCCCTCCGCGCTTTCATCTTCTTTTCCCTTTATTATTGACTTAGGAGTCACTGAACATTCGCATAGAACACATTGATTGAAGTTTTCGCATACTACTATCTCATACCGTGGCTCACACCTTCACGAGCCCTCCCGAAGCAACATCCAGTACCCCTCCCCCACGAAACGACACTGCAGCCTCCCTGAACGCTAAAAGGGTATCTCATGCCTTCTGAAATTGGGCTCTAGGGCCCTCTCGACCTCTCAACTTTTTACGACCTCTTTTTTTCGGAAAAGTATGTGAGGGATCCGTCTGAGAACGCTGATGTGTGATGCATCAAAATATGAACGAAAAACAGAACATAGGAAGCTTGGTGTGACGTGGATGAAAAAGAAAATGTCCGAAGAAGGAGAAAACAATGCTGACAGGCTATAACTATGCGTGCGCAGGAAGACAGAGTGCCGCCGATGATTATGCATCGCTAATGGAACGCAAAGGAACAAAAAAGGAAACGAAAAAGGACAGACCCAAGAGCAAGGCAATATTCTTGAGATCCTCTGGTCAGAATGAATCGTTTGAGCTGCGGGAGGCGTACGGATGCCGAAATGCGTCGCCGACGATCGAGAGCCCGCACGACAGTTGGCCTATGTCTCGATCTCGTTCAGCCGAACCTGAAGCCTCTCTTTAGGCCGAAGAGTAAAGCTTGGTGAGGCAAGCTCTAATTCAGCGCCGGGGTCAATCGCCTCAATCTCAAATCGAGACAAAAGCTCGACAAGGATGGTCTTCATCTCCATCTGGGCAAGCTGCTTGCCAAAGCACATTCTCGTCCCGTTGTGGAAGGACTCAAAGGCGTAGGCACTGAGCTGGTCACCCACCAAATGATCCCACCGGTCGGGGTTGAAAAGCTCGGCATCGGGCCCCCAGATCGTGGGACTCAAGTTGATCACACCGGGAGAAAGCTGGATGACTGTTCCCTTGGGAATGAAAGTACCTGCCACGGTAACGTCGCTGGTGGCCTGGCGAGGAATGTACTGCAGGGGGCAGTATACCCGAAGGACCTCTTTGAGAAACTTCTCGAGAAACGGCAGGCTCTCGATTGCGTCATACGAAGGAGTGGCGTCGGTGGCCAGCAGACCTTTGATTTCCTCGCGAAGTCGTTTTTGGTGTTCGGGCTCATGCGCAAGGGTACGTACGGCCAGAACCAGTGTGCAAGCCGTCGTATCATGACCAAGCACCATCAGGTTCATCAGATACTCCAGAATCTCCTCATCCGGCATCGCATCGCCCTGCTCGATCATGCACTGCAAGGCATCCGGCTCACCAGCTCTCTTTTCTCCCGCGAGCCACATTTTTCGTCGCTCCCGAACATGCCCTCCCAGATACTCTCTGACTCCGTTCGTGCTGTCGATGAACTCCTTGTTGAGCTGCAGCGGTAGATAACGGAGCGGGAGATATGTGCTGAAGAAGTGGATGATGTGGCCCCATAACGGCAGTTGCATGGTACGCATAAACAGGTCGTGAAGTGGAGAGCCATGGGATTCGAGGTGGTTGAGATCAACACCGAGAGCTTCGATGGAGATCACGTCCAGTGTCGTCTTCCAGATGGGCGATTCGACTTCGACAGTGTTTGTTGAACCTCTGCTCCGGCCGAGAAGGTTCACAAGCTGCTTCGCTTTCGACTGCAAAGTCGGTACAAACGACCGGACTCTGGATGTGCCGAAAGGTTCTAAGATTCGTCAGCATTGCGTCTCACACAACACGTGAAGCTGGATACTCACTGCTCACAACCCCCCGACGGTGGCGGTGCAGTTGTCCATCAGCAAATGGCAAGCCGTCTCCGATCACGACGTTTGCGCATCTTCGACTAAGATCCGGCTTGGTGAAGTAGCTATTCTTGGTAGAGAGGACCTCACGGTACGCCGTGAGATTGTTGGCGACCAAAGTCTCCCCGTGGCAGAGGCCAAGATAACGAATGAAAGGGCTTTCAGGCCACTGGCGAGACCACTCTCGGAAGAGTTTCGGTATCCAGTCGTATTGAAGAAACTTCAGCTGCTGTCCAAAGAGGATGGTATTGTCCTGCTCGATATGGTCAGTCAAAAGTTTTTGCAGTACTGCACAAGTTCGGCTGTTGGTGGGGGTGGAGAATCCGAAGCAGGCAGAACCACAGAGATGCGCATACCTTCGGCCCTGGCAGATGCCTCAGCGGAGACACGAAAAAGGGATATACGAAAATCCAGTATATCACAGTGAGAACAACGGGAAGACTGAAAAGAAAGGCCAGTATGATGGTGGAATGGGTCGGCAGGCTCGAAAAGAAGGTGACGGGCACAGCCGACGCTCCTGTTCCGACAAGGTGATCGCGTGCCATGACCGCTGTTGGATAGCGAAGAGTAAAGTGCTGGGGGATGGAGTGTTTCGTCTCCTGCCGTATTCTCCTCCCGAGCACGAGAGCGGACTGGAGCTTTCTCAGTAGCAAGGAGGATTGCGGGATGACGCAGAAGGAGAAAGTGCTGCTGATGAGATTCTGGTTTCGGGAAAGAAGTTGGTTTGGATGATGGGAAAGGCCGGTGATGTCCGCGATGCTGTTGCTGTTGTCGTGTTGTGCGGCGATATCATGATTCGTGGGACAGTCAAACCCGGCAGCAACGCAAACAAAAGGCCCCGAGAAGCGGTGGGCCTGAAAATCCGCGAGGTCCAAGAAGTGGTGAGTTCTCAAAGATTGCGAACCGGCACAGCTACAGAACCGAGATTTTCTTGTCCAATGCCAAGTCTCGAGTGCCGAGTCTTTCAGCAAAATGCAGTTGCTTAGATGCCGTCGAGGTGGTCCGCGGCGAGCTGCAGTGACGTACAGCTGAGGCAAAGTGACAAATCCGAGTCCTGTTCAGAGCCTTGCGCCTCTAAATTCGATGACCGTAAAAGTCAGCAATTATCGTCGGTGTCGGAGGCGGAAGAGGAGCCGATTGCAGCTGACGAATGCGCTGTTGCTGTTGAGTGCAGTGAGTCGAGGACTAAGCCTTGCCGTTGGCAGCAATGAGATCGAAAAAGTCGAGCTGCAGGTCGCGTTGGCTGGCAGATGTCGTGAAAGGCGAGGGCGTTGGCGGGTTGTTGTGGCAGTGACGGCCGTGGATTGTGTGTGTGAGCGAGTGAAGAAAGAGTGATGATCTCGACTTCGTCACTGGCACACGGCACAGTCGTAAAACACCGGGGGTGGCGATCTGACAACTGTGTGCCTTGACCTTGATCGTTTTATCGCCAAAAGGAGCAACGCAGAACGACGATCTGGCGTGGACCGTCGACGTGGCTAGGAGGGGGGGCTGACTGGAATGGGCAAGGAACGAGAGGCAGCGAGAGAAAGCCAAAGTCTGTCACGAAAGTTGCCCCTTGGTCAAGAAGACGACGTAACGATGAGTAAGAACGATGGAAAGCGCAAAGGACCGCGGGAAGAACGAGGGAAAAGTATGGAAAAGGATCAGATACCCTGGCCTGCGTGTTGTGCAGACTTGGCGCGAGTCTGGCCAGCAATGGATGGTGGTCGCAAAAAAGGATGGAGGATCTGTTGTGGCTTGTAATTCGCGACGAGCCGCTAATAGCAGGTGACGGGCATCCTCGATTCACACCCGGACTTGAGGTCTTGGCTGGGGCCTTGGGGCCTTGCTTGATCCATGTAGACAGGCGGGAACGCAAGCAACGATAGTTGGGGCCAACTGCAGAGTGGGAGGGCAGCGAAAGGGAAAGGACACGCACGGCAGGGGGACGGACGGAAAAAGCACGAGATGGCAGGACCCACGAGCAAGCGTTCAGGCAGATGGATGCGAGCGAAGGAGAGCGCGCGCCGGTGCTGGGATGCCCTCCCTCTGGTGGAGATGATTGCGGCTAATAGTCGTCGAACGTTACGTCGATTCATGCCTTCATTGACGCCAAGTTTTAGCACAGAATACTAAATCATAAGAGCGGCAATGTCATCCCCACTACGTGCAGCTATGACCTGCTTGCAACGAACCGCCGTCCAGCCCAAAACAAGGGAGGGCGGCCGAGGGCGTGTGCGCCACACCTCCCATTGTTTGGCTCGTTTTTGGCAACTCGACCACCAAGACCTGTCTCTCAATCATGCCCCAGCTGGCTGAGAGACTCTGCTGGTGTCTCAGGCATAAAGCCATGCCTTTGGGACCTGCATAAAAGGACATTAAACAGAAAGGTACGTGTCTCATGGCAAAGTGGCGGCAAATACATGTTTGCAGCGTGCTGTCCAAGAACCACCCTTGCGTGCTATACTTGTACCTCAACGAACGATCAAGGGTTTGTTTCCCACGTCGACATGGCATGACGATCAGGTGATATTCGATTTGAGTCAATAGCGATCTTCACGTCACGCACAATTCTAGACAAGACCCTGTAGAAGATATACTAGTTAGACCGTTGGCTTTAGTCAACATCATCATATGTCGATCCCCTGCTGAGCATATGCGTTTTTTTTTCTTTACCTCTTTTTTCCTTTTTTCCCCGTTGACCCGCGCAAATACACTTTAAGCCCCCGCTAATGCTCACCTGGACCTGATTTTTGCTCAATTTTCCTTTGTCATCGTGCTAGCCACAACATGTGGAAGGAAGGCACATGCAAAGTACATTTGACTTTGCAAGTTGATGGTGTACAATGAGTGTTACAAGGTGTGTGTCTATCATTGACAGAACTCGCACAAAGATCGATCCAGGGTCGAGGGTGAGACATGTGCGATCAGACATTGGCTCACCTCGTCCCCCTCAACCCTACCTAATGAACAACAGACTGAAGTGTGGCCTGACCGTTTTCAGCAGGTCCTAATGATGTGTTGGTGCCTGGTAAAAAGAAAAATAAACAACGCGATGTAACAATCTTTGAGGGGCTGAGGTCGGTGCCGCGAAACACATTCGCCGACTCGTTTCTCGCTTTTCGCTTTACGTACGTACGTATCAAAGCCGGACAGGGTTTTACAAAGATACCCCAGCCTAGTGACCCGCTTCATATTTTATATGACCCATGTTTACGGCGGCAGATTTCCGTGGAGCAGAGGACCCAATGATCTTCGGGGCCTAAATTCCTAATCATCTCCAGAATTAACGCCAAAATAAAGCTCAGCTAGAACTCGGCACTCGAGATGCGCTATTGGCAAATGCCCAAATGTTTTGCCAGAGCTTGCCATGTCTTGTGCATGATGGTGCGTTGTGAGACAACTTTCAAGATTCGCCGTACAAGTATGCACGCATGCATCAACTAATCTCGTCAGGTAATACTGTAGGTAGCTCCAGCTGTCATTACATATTGCGTCCGGCCAGCCGGAGCCGTTGGACCTGTCAACAGTCCAGGCTAATTGGTGCGATCGGCGACCAGAAAACGTGGTCAAGTCGACCTGCGTGCAAGAGGCTCATCATCAAACCTCCCTACAGAACCGGATGCATGCTGCCATCACCAGCCCCCACAGACTCTCTCTCCCCTTACCTGCAGTACGTACATGTGATCTTGTATGACCCCATGTCGTTTGCTGCTAGCAGTGGTGAGGCAACGGTGAGATCGATCTGGACCGAGCGATCCGAATGAGTAAAGCTGATCTCTGTCAAAACCCCCGCCATCTAGCCCTCTCTCCTCTCATCACGTTGCCGACGCTCGTCACGTATTGTACAAGCAAAAGCTGCCCAAGTTGTGGGGGGGGGGGGGGGGTGAGGCTGCGTTCGCGGGATGGCTGCCGCTTCTCTAGCGCTCGGACTGCGGCACTTTTCAGGAAAGGGGCAGATCGGAGAAGATTCCCAAAAGAGGCCAGGCTTGCCCCTGCTTGAGGCTCTGATTCGCTCGACCGTCAACACGATTGGAATGGTGGAGGCGCCATGATGAACAGCCCTGAGGTCGGCTCACGCTAGCAGCTTAACTCCTGATGATGGGACTCTCTGAGAGGAGGATACGCACAGCAGACAGGGCGGCAAGGAAAAGTAAAAAGCAAAAAAAGGGAAAGCTCAGAAAGAAAGAAAAAAGCGCCGAGGTTAACAATGTCCCGCACATGTTCTGGCTTGTCTATTACATACGGTAGTAGCTGTCATCTCTCGAGCTGACGCCATGATCTGCATTGGCCCAAACCGCAGAGAGGTCGGCACGGTCGCGTTTCGCAATAACCCCACTGACTACAGACTTTCCAGAGGGTCATGATGCTGCATTCGTCCTGCATGTCATGTCCTTTAAGTGTTGCGTTGGTGACGGCGCGTTAGCCGTTTGCTTGATCATTAGAGTTTTATCTGATTGGGCCTGGGGCACAAGAAGGCCCTTTTGGTGAGAGCCGCATGAGCTTTGACTGTGTGCCAAGCGTACTGTTTCCGAGAGCAGCTCCAGCATTCAACAGCAATGCCTCATTCACCATAGCTGGTGTGAGCACCCTGATATCGCACCCCGCCGTTACTATCTAATATGGGCTCAGCTACGGATCCACGTGTCACCGCGAGACGATCAGGGGTCCGCAGCCTCATCAGCACAAAATATCCGCGTCGAAGTAGGCACATGATCGAGGAGCCCCGTGCGGTGTGGTTAAAGATGTGTGTACAAGTTTATATTTCGCTGCCTAGACTTGATTATGATCCTGGTGAGTTTTGGATCCTTAACAAATGGGTTCTGGAATGTCTTCTTTGGCCCACCATTACACATTGAGATTCAAGATCCCAGAACATCGAACCAGCAGCGATGGTAGCCTAGCATCTCCTGACCGCGCATGCTTTTCACAAAACCCAAACTCCCCGCTTGTGATTGAGAACTTCGCAACCTTATAAGCAGACTAAAGGGCTTTTGGGGCTTCAAAGTGTGCAGCGTCACCTTACATGCGACATTGTGTGGACTATTAGACTAGGTTTACATAGTCGCATTTTGCTGTGGAATGAAATGTCATTGGGATAGGTACCAAGCAGCGTTGATACGTACCTGTCTAATGAAAAGGCCAGGAGCGTAACAGTTCACTTGTTGGCTGTTTGCGGTCTGTCATGTTCCGGTTCCGCCCAGTCCGGCGAGTGAATGCAAGCCTCATCTGGAATCCGTGATGAGACATTCAAGGGGCCTGGGGCTCCTTCTGTTGGCTCTTTATGACGATTATTCAGGCCGCGAAACTTCGCCACTTACATCCGCTGATCCGAGGACACGGCTTCATCCAGCATGCTGCTCCATGAGTTGCACATCCGTTGTCAGGATAGTGGCCTGCGATGGGCGATCCAGGTGCATGGCATCGTGCCCACCTGCGACGGACATGTACATGATGTACCAAGTACACGTCGCGCATTTCCATCTTCGCAATCTGATATGAGCAGAACCTCGGTATGCAACCCTACAACGCGAGTAAATTCGGCACAATGCTCCACGTAGGCACATCCGGGGAACCTGAACCAAAGGCAGGGTTTGAAGCAAGTTTGTACGAGCAGAAGGAGGAGAATTTCCAAAGGATGGTGCCGAGATGCAGGGAGGTTGACCTGCCTTGACGTGCGTTCACCAGACCCCTGACTCTCGGCCAAATTTATGCACAGGTAATTTCCTAGCGATAACGGGCAGGCAGGGGGATGGGTTACCCCGAACGCTACCTGAAAAAGATACAGGCAAGAAAAACGCAGTGGGATCGGGCGGCCGCTTCCCATGACCAGTCGGTCCTCCCTCTTCCACCGTTACGACGATTCGCCGAACCGACTTTTGAGCAATTCGACATGTTCCGAGGCATCACCTGCTTTGGCTGCTAACGCTTTCCGCCCGCAGTCTCGGAATCGAGGGTCTGAACGGCTGCTTTCCGGAGAAAGACTCCAATACCTTTCCCGAAACCCGGCTCTCGATTCTTCACATGCAAACCTCGCACCAGCAGCCTGGCCTGCTTTGCTCCAACAATTGCGGAGGTTGTGAGGAGAGATATTTGCTTGTGCAACTAGAACAAATATGGGTAAGAAATTACAAGCAGCAGCACATGCATGAGCAGCACTTGTCAACGGACAGCATGATCATGCTGGACGACCCCGTCTTTGCGAATGACTTTCCTGACCTGTCAGTCTGGAACAGATCCAGGTCATTCTATTCGCGCACTGCCTGGCAATGCTCCTCGCGACAACTGCGCGAGGACAATCACGGACCTGTCAGCACGTTTAGAGCTGCGCATCTACTGCTTGTGCAACCCCTCAAGTATCCCATGCATTGTTCCTTCTCGTTCGTGCTCGTGAGCTGCAGTACGGTAAGCAGTGACACAAATCTCCGGACGGACCGGAAAGTATGCATGCGGGGGCAAAAGAAGATTTCTGTCTTCCGATTTGGATGCTCAGCGCACGGTTCGTAGACGAGTGGTGTTAACGCCACAGCGGATAGATGACAAGCCATGACTGGCCCTGCATTCTCCACGTCAGAATACTTGCAAGACCAGACGCTTGGTCCATGAAGCGTGGCCTGGGGCTCATCGCTTGACGGGCGTTGAACTTACATGCCATATACTCTTCGCGCTCTTACATATGTCTCTAGTCGTAGGGGTCGGCCCAATATTGTACACTTGCAGTTCCAGGTGTTTCGCCGTGCGCATCACGCAATGCATGGGACAATGATGATTATGCATCTTTCTGTCGGTCACTCACAGCCACAAGTCCAAGTGTTGCCCCAATGGAATCATGGCGTGAAAGGACATGACCGAACGCGATGCTGACTGCTTAGCAAAGAAAACCGTCATTGTCTCGGAATGAGCTATAGAGATGATCGATTGGGCCTTTACTATGAGGTAAAGAAGATGTCAATGCGGTTTTGTTATGTGGGTGACCACAACATTCGACTCAAAGTTGCCATTCAAGATTGCACTTGAGCAGCCCCAATTAGCAAATTCATTCCAGTTTGGCTGTCGAGACGGCCCAGGGGAGGAACGTGGGCTCTTTTTGAGATTGTTATCCATTCGATTGAATAGAGGCGAGAAGTACAGCGTCATAGGTAAGATCTTTGCTGAGAAAGGTGGGATTCTGCCGACAGAGGTTCGGCGACTTTTTGGGGGGGGGGGGGGGACTACGATATAGGGTAGGCCTCTTGTCGCCAAGGGTCCGAGGAGTAGCATATGATTTTGCTCAATAGGCTAAGTGATCTGCTTCTAGCCGTGGGAACGCATGTCAGATGCGAGAGCACGCAGCCATTGCACCTAGGACGGGCTCCTCAGGGCGAACATGGCCAAGTCAAACATTGATGAATCCATGAACAGGGGGTTTTGCGAATAACGACCGCGCCACTCGGCATCGCTACGCCTCGGGAACGTGAAGTGCTCATGTCTTGAGACTCGCAAAATAACGCGAAAGGCGTATAATCACAGGAAACACTGATGAGTATCATTCTGCCCTGCATTGACCGCGGTCCGGTTGTACAAGCAACTGCGCGCGAGGTGAAGACAAACGCGCCGCTATTCGTGGAGAAAGACACCAGGCTGGATTCTCACTGCGACATAATACTTGACCGACCCAATCTATCGGAAGTGGCTTAAGTTTTCTCGTCCCCGAGGGCACCGTCCAACTTGCAGAAGTTTCATCACCTCCGCCTGACGTCGCATGGTGACCACACTTCAAAGTTTTTTTTGTGCCGTGCAGCGACGGCCAGTGTGGAATCATGCTTCAGTCAAAAATGTGTCCCTGCTGCAGCCAGAGTTGCGCCGTAGACGGCGCAGCGAGTGTCTGCATGCATGCGTGGGCGATCGGCATTTTGGAACGTCCGTGTTGGGCAAGTTAGGACTCACTCACGGGGGCTTGTTGGACGATGACGGAATTGAAGACGACGTGTCAGCCGAATGGGCTGCAACCCATGTTGTTTTCTTACAGCACATTACGATTGACCCAGCCGAAGCAAAGCGATGATCTAAATATTCAATATGCCGTACATCTTCGTTGGTCCCACTGCAACAGACTTGTGGCTGTTCCTACTGGGACGTGTCTGCACTACGACACTATGCCACAGAATGTGGCAGGTCGTCCGCAAAGTGGTCGCATCACGAACAAACGGACTCTCTCACCCTGCAATCTTCCTGTCGCACCATCATGGTAGGGCATCATTGTCGAATCAACAATGTGTGACAAGATAGTGGTCTGCCAAACTATGAGCTGAGGATGTTCAATTCCGGAACAACCTTTAGTCTACGAACTATTTGCCTGGTGTGAAGGACGAGAGAGATGTGCCGAATCGTTCGACTTTAGGACGCATTGCCGGGGCCCTTTGATAGCCAAATCTTATGAACCAAGAGCCGAACGCCAAGGTCGATGGGGCTCTGTCCATCCCAGTCACATAGGCCGCAGAGCACGTGAATCTCGAGCCATGGGTGCAAAAGTGCTGGCCATTATCGAGCCTGTATTCTCTTATGGAATCTTTTGTTGGTCCATGTACTGTCGTATCTAACACGCTGACAAAGTCCGTGATGAGTTCCGAGTGGAGGGAGCTTTGTTTGAATTCTATGTACAAGTAACTTGTAGATACGTGTGACACTGCAGTAGCAGGAGGCAGTCCAGCCGGCGGACGGCACGGCGTCTATGGCTTGGCTGATTTTGCTGGATCCGGACGATTCTTTGAAGGGGGCGAAGCCGTCTCCATGCCCTCGATGGAATGTAAGAAATCCGACAGTCTGGTACCGAGGTCGAGTTCTCACTGCTAGTGTAATGTGAATCAATTGAACGCGGTCATCTGCAATACGGGGAGTGCTTCCGGAACGCACGGAGGATGCTTCAGACGACGGCATGCTGCCATCGGAAGTGCAAAGCATGGGCTTGTGACGATGAAAGCCGGTAGTACCTTAGGTAAGTGGCTAATGAAAGGCAAGCAAGGCACGGGTTGAACTGCAAAAGGAAAAGGCCAAGTCTGTCGAGATGCGGAACCATTGGACCGCTGGCCTGAGAGCAGATAGCGTCGATCATGGCGTGGGGTTGCATCGGGTGGAAGATGAGTGTGCCGCACCCCTGTACGCACCGCTGGCCGATGGGGCAGGACGATGCAGCCTTCTGTGGGTGACCCCGGAACAGTGCGCCTTTGGGCACTCTGAAAAGGACCACCGCGACAAGGGTATGTGGCCAGCCCCGGACCCGGCGCAGAGCGAGCATGAATAATCCCTGCAAAAGCTCGGCGCCACTTGTGGAGGCGATTGCCTTTCTCGAAGCTTGAGCCGGTGCTAGCAGCGCGCTCGGGCCGGTGGTTGGATTCCAACACAAAAGCAAAACTCGCAGTGACGAGTGGGAAATGATACGGAATTGAGGCGATGTATGATCGGGACCATGCATCCTGAAAGGGGTCAGAAGGAGAGGAGCAGAATGATGGGTGGTTGTGAAAGCAGAGAAAGAAAGAGAGCGAAAGAAAGACTCTTACCTGCCTCAAGCGCTTTGGGCAGATCCGTGGAGAAGGAGGCAGTCGCATGGCCGTAGGCATCGCGCAACCGGACCGTTTCGTTGCGAATTCGGGAGGGTTGTGCCTGATCTTCTCTTTCCTCGCTTTCCTGCTACCTGGCGACCTCGAGTCCCGTTCCGACTAGCGCTGGTGCTGCCTGCAGGGCAGAGCGCAGTGCAACGCGAGGGGCAAGGGCAAAGGCCCCCAATCTAATTTGGCAGGTTTATGATTACACAACAGCTGGATTAGTCGCAGCTTGGTCATTGTACGTACTTGTATCAAAATAGCAGTTGGATGCTTTGTGATGAGTGGAGGCCCCTCTTGGATCGGGTCTCTCTCTCCTCTCTGCAATAATGTCTCGTCCCACATCTCGTCCCGCGTCGCGCCCGTCCCCCAGGCCGGCCGCGGAATCCACATCTCGGCCCCCTCTCTCCTTTCGTCCTGGCGGCATGGCGATCGCCCTCGTTGCCATTCCTCTGCTCATCCGCGTCTCGCATTTGGACCCTGAGTTTAATTTACATGGGCTCGATAATCCCGTCTCTGATCCTCTCCCTTTTTTCGCTTCGGTCCGTGTGTTACCTCCAACGTCTGCAAGCTGAATTACCTGCCATTCTCTCTTCTATTTGTTTCTCTTTTCATGTCTCGCATCCTCTCTCCTATTGCAACCTGACCTCTCCATCGTCGCATTCCGTTCAGAAACGGCTCCCCACCAGCTCTGGCCAGCCATCAGCCCGCAGATCACCTCCAAACCAAGGTGCGCTGCACATCAAACCCCCCAGCGAATCCCTCGGCGTCATCCTGCATACACAGGACCACGGTCTGACCCTCGCCTCACGCTTGCATAGCATACTCAAACAAAGCGCTGCTCAGCTCGCGCCGTCCACTCGTACATCCCAGTCGGCACGCTGCGATTCACGCTCACGCTCACATTCGCTTCTTTTCTTTCCACGCGCCTTACATCCCAAATTCTCCATTCTCACCTTCCTCAACCACGTCTTCGACACTCTAGTCGCCACTCGCGCATTCTCTCTCCACGCGGTTCATATCTTTTGTTGTTTCAGCCTCACTCATCCAACATATCTGGATCAAGCTTCTCACCTTCCCCCCTTTTGCGTACTCGGACCTTTTGCAATCGCTACTCCAAGATCCTGTACATTGTCGCATATTCATCTGCTTGGTCAACGGGGATATTCAACTCTCGTGTTGCAACCAGTCAGGGGGTACGACGATCGCCTCATAATCTAGCCATATTACCACCCCGACCCCGGCATTCTTCATTCCTTGTCGTTCCACCTTTTGCTGCTCGTCTTCTCCTGCATTCAGCTAGTAGCAGGTTTGTGGGACAGGGTGCCATCGCTTTGCAAAACATACCCGCCAGCCAGACTTTCCGAGTCACCTCTTGTTCCCCGAAACCTATTGTCCCCGCAGACTTGGAACTGTTAACATCGGCGTTGGGACTATGAGTCGCGACGACACTGTTCCTCCCGCCGATTCAACGCCCACTCGCGCCTCTCGCAGGGCTTCCCACGGCTCCGACTCTACCGTGGCCATGTCCAACAATGATCTCGACCATTTGAACCCCAAGCGCAGCAGCAACAACACCGAGGATCTGCATCAGACCACCACTTGGAACGACACCATGCCACGCTCGCAAACCGAAAACGGCAAGGCAGCTACTGAGCTTCACGAGATGCGCGATATGGCGCAGCCTACCGCCCAGACAGGTGTTGATAGTGACAACGCAACCTCCACTGAGGAGAATGGCGTGGGCAAAACGACCCTCGCGCCCGACCATCCGAGAGCCAACATGCCAGCTTATAAGTGGCAGGCCACGTTGGCAGTTATCTTTTTGACCAGTATGGTCAACGGTAAGTGCCACTGTTTCTTGGAAAAGATGGGCTCCTCGGCTTCGGCGTTGATTGAGGTGGTTCTGACAAACTTGCAGGTTACGACGTATCAAACGTTGCCAACATTCAACCACGAATTTACGAGGCCTTTGGCAACATTGAACTCCTCCCATGGATCGGGCTTTCTTACTCCATCGCTTTCTTCGCCTGCCTCAGTTTTGCCCGCAAAATTATCCTCATTTTCAACATGCGATGGCTGCTTGTGCTTTTCGCAACGGTTTTCGTGGTCGGCGCGGCTGTGTCTGGTAGTGCGCAAAGCATGACCGCCGTGATCGTCGGCCGTGTGATTATGGGCATTGGCGGTGCGGTCGTTCAACAGTGGTAAGTCTCAGCAAATCCTCACTACAATGAGACCTCACCAGCTCCCTTTTCAACGGAACATGGTCGAACCCAGTGTGCGTCACGGATAAGCTAACAAGAAGCTATAGTGATATGTCCTATATTGCGGTGTTCTCACCACCTGCCGAGTCTGCGAAACTCTACGCACTCATGTCGACTTGCTGGGCTATCGGTCTTGTCCTTGGTGGCCCGATCGGGTCTGCATTCGCGTCCGACGTCACGTGGCGATGGGCATTCTACCTCAACCTACCCTGGGTTGGCATATGTGCTGTGATTGCCGCTGTCGCCGTGCCATCGCACTCGCTTGCACCTCCGGCTCCCCTCGCTCAACGCCTGCTGAAAATCGACCCCCTTGGCATCCTCGGAAACATCGTCGCTCCTGTTCTGTTCGCTGTGGCCCTGACATTTTCGGGTCCCATCTGGGATTGGGACGATGCCAGAACCATTGTCGTCTGGGTTCTCTTTGCCGTGACTTTCGTCGGGTGGTTCGCGCAGCAGTACTTCTGCATTGGCACCACCAAAGAACAGAGGGCCTTCCCGCTTCACATCGTTCCCCGCCTCGATCTCATTCCCGTGTGGATCGCGACCGGCTGCGCGGGTGCTTCGTACGCGATCACGTTGTATTACACGCCCCTTTTCTTTGCGTTCGTGAAGGGTTCTTCCGAGATGGAGCAAACGGTCCACCTCCTTCCTTTCATTCTTGTATTCATCGTCGTTGTCCTCACAACAGGCGCCTCCCTGCCAGCCATTGGTCGATACCAATTTATTTACATCATCGGTGGTACTTTCACGCTTGCCGGAGCAGTGGCTCTGGCCGTCGTCATCGACTCGAAGACCTCTGCGTCCCTTGTCATGGGCCTGGAGACCTTGCTTGCCATTGGTCTCGGTATGCACTGGCAACACGGTGCCTCCGTCTGCAACGCCATCAACAAGGATCCCAAGACCAAAGTCGACTCCATCGTTCTGGTCACAATGTCTCAAATGGGTGGTATTGCCGTTGCTTTGGCTGTGGGCGGCTCGATCTACCAGAATGTCGGCTTTAACCTTCTCAAAGATGCGCTCGAGGGGGAGAATTACGCGGACCATGACATCAGAGAAGCACTGGCTGGTGTGTCTTCCAAGGTCTGGGAGAGTCGGGATTCGGCCACTCTTGTCCGAGGTCTTGATGCTGTAGCAAAAGTCATCGCCAAAGAATACTGGCTGATTGCCGCCGCTGGAGGTCTCTGTCTCGTTTGCGGTCTTCTCATGAAGAGGGAGAAGCTTGACTTTGGCAGGCCACCAAAGGAGAAAAAGGTCAAGGCGAAGAAGGGGTCTAAGGAACAGGAGACCAGCACAGACGCAGTCTAACGTAAATGGATTTTGTAAGTGGATGAGAGAAAATACCCGCCTGCAAGGCGCAGGCACACACATAAGATTGAATCGGAATTTGAGTTTTTTTTCCCTTGATTCACTCCCCTTTTGTTCCGTTTGGTCTATCTTCCGCCTTTATGTAGAAGCTTCGGGACACGGACAGCCTTGTTTCACGCATTGAGGATAGCGATCTGTATAGTTTTACATAACAATTTGTCGACATTTATTCCCGTCTGACCTTATCCGCGGACTGACTTATGAAACTCATTCTCACTGGTATTCAGGTTGTCGCGTTTACTCCAGTTTGATGACTGAGACGATCATCTTCAAGGGGGAAGAACTGCTCGACGACACGATGCACGGAGGGCGCCAACTGACAGGAATAGAAAGAGCACATAGCGGCCAAAAATGAAAACAAAACAAACTCAGACGCTGATGCTGGCATTACAAAACGCTGCGGACAGAACCACTATCTGCAACCACAACCCCCCTGCCTTCAGTCTTCAATCCAGCATAAGCCGCTCATCTTTCCAGATCAACTCGTCCAGCCTGTCGCGATACTTTGTCATCTCTTGCAGGCTGACTTCTCGCTTCCGCTTACTCCTCCCAAACGACTTCTCCAACTGGACCCCGACAATTTCCCAGATTCTCCTTGGTAAACGCAAGATACGAACCAGTCCCTCAACAACGTGGTCCTCATCGTCATCTTGGGCCATTGTCATGACCACTGTGGGCTGGGAAGGGGCCGTCTCGGAGGCATCCCAGACCCCATTTTCCCGGAGCACGTCGTCGTCCTACCAGAGTACCCAGCCGTTTTTCTCAACAAACTCTTCGCATGCTTCCCTGAGCTGTCGGTTGGGGCGGAGATCGGCGAGAGCAATGGGCTCCCTAGTTATGGGATCTTTGGCGTTCTCTCCGTTGATACGAATGAACTCTTGGATCGCCGCACGTTCGTAAGATCTGCCAGAAAGCGACTGTAGCGTGATTAGTATGGATAATGGTCATCTCATGGGCTATCAGAGTATTTACCATGACTGGGTCGACCAAGACATCGAATGTTAGATCACAAAGCATCCACTCGGGTACTTCCCTTCTCTGATCTGCATTCTGTCTGGCCCGATCGAAAACTGCTCTTAACCTTTCCATCTTGGTCTCCCATTCTGCTCTCCTCTCATCAGCCATGATGCCCTCACCCATTTCCTTCAGGTCACTTTCCATTCCTCTGGCGAGCATCTCCAGAGCCTCCTGTTCAAGATCCTGCTCTTCTCTGACCCTCTCTTTTTCCATCTTCAGCCATTTCGCTTTCCTGATTTCCAAAATTTTCTCTGTGATCGCTCTAAGCGACCTGTCCGTGTTTATAATACAGAGAGATTGAGCGTGGCGAATGTGGATCAGTGCATCCTCGAAGTTCTGCAGGGCATGATAAGCTTGCGCAAGAATGAAGTGAGCCTTCATCGGAGAGACGGCCGAGTTGGTCTTGCAGAGCGATAGGGCAGTACGACAGTCTTCAACAGCGGAGTCGGGTGCTGGAGGGTTGAGCTTCAAGCGGCACATGGCGCGATTGGTGTAGATCGGAATATCCTTAGGGTTTTGAGTTATGCTGAGGAAGTGAGTTTAGCTGATGATTTACACAAGCAACGCAACAGCGTACAACGGCACAGGATTTCTCGCACCATGACTTGACTTTGGAGTCTGGGTCACAAGGAACACACGTACGCTTGAGTGTAGAAGCTTTCCGCTGTTGAAAAGTCACCCTTCTTGAAAGCTTCATTGCCCAACCCCTTCACCGTCTCGAAGGATGCAGAACGAGACATTTCGATTCAACTACCTTTAATGGCCCAACGTAGCTTGTCGTGACTGGATCTCGGGTGTCCGGAAATAGCAGATGCGCACGAGATGCGACACTAGTGAAGCTCCGTGGAGTATGGATAACAAGGAAAGATGCAGTAACAGGAAAATTCGATGAGCAAGGCCGGATCGTCATCCAGTGGATGGCATGTTTCTTGAGGAGCTTAAGAGAAGGTCAGAGAAAGCAAGCGAGTTGCACAACATCAAAGTCGCGGATCCGGTTCCGCCCCGCTGTACCTGCCAACTGTTTCGATTTCTAAGCGCGGTAAGGGCGAAGGTTCTGGTACGAGGGTTAGGGTCCAAGCCTCGCTATATTATTACACAAGATATTGGCAAAACATTGCTGAGTTTGGACGTATGTCATCAAGGGCTGAAACCTGGGAGATCTTACGGCCGAGAATGCCGGCCGAGATTACACGCGGGGCAAGATGCGCTGTGGGAAAAAGCCACAATTGAATCATGTATTTCCTTCATTGCTTCGCAACTGATGCTCCTTCATTGCTTCGCAACTGATGCTCCTTCATTGCTTCGCAACTGATGCTCCTTCATTGCTTCGCAACTGATGCTCC
>JAXOUE010000088.1:0-50782 GCA_036250105.1 Parasarocladium wereldwijsianum | reverse complement strand
TCCTTCATTGCTTCGCAACTGATGCTCCTTCATTGCTTCGCAACTGATGCACATTGTACAACTAAGAATGATGAGTATGGTGGTCGAAAGTATGTACAATTGAAAAAATATATGCAAGGCCCATTCAATTCTGCCCATCTTTGGCACTGACACATCAAGAATACCTAATAGCCAATCTCCGCATCTCTTAGTGCTTCTTGTGCTTCTTGCACTTAGGGGGACCCTCCTTATAAGTTGAGCCAATCTCTCCCCACTTGATGTTGCTGAAGGTCACGCTTGTATCCGGCTGCTTGTCCGCAATCACAGACGGGCTGCCTTCGCCCGTCTTACATGGGCCAACGTTACCACTGTCAAGCCACTCCATGTGGCCACCCTCGTCCCACCAGACGCTGAAAGCAAGGACCATGCCCCGGGACATGGCCTCACCCATTGCCTTGGTCGCGCCAAGATCCATGTACCTCTCGGCACCACGGTTCTCACAGTAAGGATCATCCATCCAGTTCTGCGTGCCGTCTTCGTAATCCTGCACGGCTGGGGTTTCGATCTTCTTGCCGTCCTGGATGTAGAACCTGCGGTACTCCTTAAGGTTGCCCTCTGCGTCGGCGGGGAACTGGGTCACCACAGTGAAGGGCCGGTTGGTGTCAACAACCTTATCGTACCCGTAAAAGTTCTTGCTGCCCACAGCATAGGGGTTGTAGGTGCAGCCGTATTTGTCACAGACGCCATCGAATTCGCACTCAGCGCCGTCACACTCGAAGACCCCGGTGACGTTGCAAGGGTGAGGTGCGAAACTGTTGGCTCGTGCATTTGCCTCCCAGATATCGAGCTCGTTGCAGCAGGCGCCGTAGCCCTCAAGGTTGGGCTGCAATGTCTGTTAGTACCCGCAAAGTCCAGATCAAACTGCCCGGAAAGCTTACCTCGCCGTTGATGAAAGGCGTAGTGTAGCACTGCGCGTCGCAGTAACCAGTGCCGTAATAAGCACCCGCCTTGTTGAGATCGCTCATACCACCATCCGCCTCCATCTCAGACAAGTAGAGGGCACCATTCATACCGCATGGCAGCTTGCTGGCGTCAACGTCAAAGCTGAACTCGTTGCCAGTAAGCTCAAGCATCTCGTATGTCTTCTCGTCCTCCGAGAGCAGGTACACCCGGGGGCTGAGAGTGCTGCCATCATCCCTGAGCATGTCCAGATACAGCTCACCACCGTTGGTCTCAACACCGTACTTTGTGAGATCAGGAATGCCCTCCATAACACAGTTCTTTTGGCAAGTCTCGGCGTCGGGGCAGGCTGTGGAGTTGGGTGCGTTGCCCCAGTTCCCGCAGCCGTACGACGGTGCATCTACCTGATAGACAGGATGGGCCAGGGCATCTAGGACGATTTTCGTGTCCTGGGCAATGCAACCGCCGGCTTTTGTGCACTTCCATGTTGTGAGGGAAGGGTGGACCTCGGGGGTGTCGTCTGCGTGCTGGGCCGTTGCCAGACCCAAAAGGGCGGCTGTCAAGAGGATAGAGCGAGGCATCGTGATGGGTATTGCGGATTAATTTGACGGTCTATCCCTGGATACATTCGACTGAGGTCAGAGAGCTCCATTGGCGGCAGGGCTGGCTGCTTCTTATGTGCGGGCTCAGGTCTGCCCTCAGCAATTGATCTTCAAAAAGGCTTCGGAAGTAAAGTCACGGCCAAGCTTCTTTTGCATGATAAGCGAGGTCGGGGTCCCCACGAAACGCATTGATTTCATTCTCCCGTATCCCACGGCTCTTCGGTCCCCGCACCGGCGAACCGTCCTCGCGAGCGAGTTTGAACATAACCAGGCCTTAAGCAGCACCGTTGGTGGTTCGAGCGGTCCTTGCAAGAGATGAGCATTCGCCCTGCAAGCAAGATATGCACAAGGCCGCGATCGCATATCTGGCGGGTCAGGTCAATACATCCGAAACAGGTACGGAGTTGCATCCGTCTGTAAACAACACGGCTGCACAGCTTCCTAATTGGGACATAACGGATGCTACCCCTCCGAAAATTGGCGTTATGGTTGGCGCAGCTGATATTGAATATGTGCAGCATTGCCTCTGCGACGGGAACGAATCATGCGGGCCGGCAGCTTATTAGCGAAGACAATGGCAATGTTATTGATTTCGTGGCTTTGTGCCGTGCCGGAGAGACGGGTGGATGACTCCGGCCTGGACAAGAGCAGGTGACTTCTTGTGGGCAGTATTCGCCTTGGCAGTGAAAAGCCTTGATTTCCAAGAGCAGTGGTCCGTCATCTGATCTTGCATAGCGTGCGCATTTCGCCTGTAAGGGCGTACTTTGCCACTGGTTGTGTGTGTTGGGATTCACTGTACATGGCAGTACTCTTCGTTTGTCACCACTGACGCAGGCCGGCGGGTAAAAGCTGATTCAACCAGCCAAGGGTCCAGAGAAGTGACAAAAGCATCAAACAGGGTAGCCAAAAATCGAGGGTCACAAAATTGCGGATCGTCTGCGTATGAGCGAGGCAGACCTCGATGGCCAGCTTCTTCCGTAACCAGCGCAAGCTGCGCCGAGGTATGCTGTTTTGCAGTCTCGTTGTGTGTCCGCAGACAGCATTACCAGAAACGAGGCATCCACGATCAGGGCGATCTGCACATTCAGAATGCTTTCTTCTCCGCCGGATCAATTTCCTGAAAAACCTGCGTCAGCAACCACGGATATCGAATACGGCGAGCGCTCCGGATATGGACGATGCATAGAGATCAATACTCACGATATGCTACCCCGGCAGAAGTTCACATCAGTTCGCATGTCGACATTCTGGTCAGTCGGGCCAGGCAGTTGAAGAGTCTGTCTCGAGACCAGCCACGCGACTTTTAATCGAACACCTGTGTCGACAAAGCTATAGAAGTGATAGCTGGAATGCTTAAGCGCGAGGGCATCGGGGTATAGCAGATATGAGGCAATCTGCATGTGAATCTCGACGGGCAGGTCCATCAACCCTGCTCCGGGGTTAAATTGCGCAACGGTGCCTCGCTCACATTGCACTTGATTTATATCCTGCAAGCTACTGGCGAAGGTTGGCGAGTTGCTTGTGATGGCGGAACACGTTTTTGCGTTCGCGCGAAAACGACACGATGATTCAGTTGTCATGATGCGCTGACGATTAATGTGTCTTTTGATGGTACAAAACCAGACTGCACCGTGAGAAATTTCGGGGGAAGTAGTGATTTGGTATAGCCCTTTATTCTCGCGCAACGTGGCTTTCCAAGGTGACTGGGACTCGATCTCAGCTCACAGTCACGGCCACAATGATTTCTCTAAGCGCAGCCAATCACACTTCGAAATCAATGAGGCTATGCTACCAGCCTCACTCACGGTATCGTTTGTTCAAGGCAGAGCTTACGAATCAGACAACGAAGAATCCGGTTCTCTAATGCAACATCCCGAGATAAAGTTTTGAGTTGAGCATCTTTCGTCGCGTTGCCGTTTGTTGGATGAACTGTGGTTCAATCAGGTAGTCTTGGAAGAGAAATACCGTCGAATGACAGCATGTGACTTTTCTCACCAGGCCGCTTGGTACACCAGAATATCACAATGACTCGCTTTCGGAGGTCACAGGCAGAGCGTACTAGAAACAAAGTTATATGGCGCACTGGGCTCTCACTTTCGCATCATTATTACCTGCGCGTGCAACTCGGTGAATTTGACACTGTGTGAGATTGACAAGCTGCATATTTCCGCACAGTACGTCACTCACTCAGAATCACGTGGTCCCGCGCCACCTTCGCGCCCTTCTGCCTGAAGCCCCGCCACTCCGATTCGCTCGTCTCGCCCGTCCCCCACAACGTCGCGGCGCAATCACTCTTTCATTTCGCGCCGGCCGCGTATGATGATTCACTATCCCTTGCTGTGGACATGGCCTCGCCCAGGCATGCTGACGACAACTTTTCGTCCTTCGAGGTGATCAAAGCCCACAGCGACGACGAATTCGGCTACGATCTCTCACTTGAGGACGAGGACGCTTTGCTGCAACTTGCTTCTCAGATCAGTCCGAGCCAGACGCGGGATGTGAAACAGCTTCACTACCAGACAGAAGCGCAACGGGAGAATAGAGCTATTGGTGCGGTCCCTGGAAAGACGGAAACATTTAAATCGTGCGAGGATGCATTTGACAACGACGATTTTGACCAGTTGCTCGCGGGTGGCGCTGGGAAAGTCACTTGGGAGCATCTGCAAAGACCGACCGAGTCCGCTCTGCCACCAGAAGTTGACTCTAGGACGCTTCCGACGATATTCACGGAGGTTGCGTACCCCGATCGTGCGTCTTGTTTTTTCTCATGTTGCCATCTAGAATACTGACTGACCCTCAGCGCCTAGTGAGTCAAACCATTAATGCTTCGAAGGCCGATGTCAAGCTCCCCGAAGCTGGCATTGTAGAACCCTCTCCCACACAAGACATTCCGACCAAATTTCCAGAGCTACCACTCGCGACTACGGGCGATAGTGAGACGGATATCGCCCAAAGCTCGCGATCCGCGGAGGATGCTCGCTCTCCCCTCCAACGATTTCGAACGTTCCCTCAACGCCCTCTTACTGTTACAGATCTCACCTCGGGCGCATGGTGCGAGCTCCAGCAATGGTATACACTCACGCGCTTACCTTTTGGCCGCCGCACGCGCACCGTCGCTATGAAAGAAGGTACCAGAATTCACAAAAAGCTGGAGGATGAAGTGCATACGACCGTCAGCATCGAAACCGTGAGCAAAGAAGACGGCTTTGGTATGAAACTCTGGAACTTTATTCAAGGGCTGCGAACGCTGCGCGAGACAGGGTTGACGCGCGAATTGGAAATTTGGGGGGTAGTAGATGGGGAAGTAATCAATGGCGTGATTGATGGTCTCACGCATACAAACCCAGACCAGAGATTTTTAGAAGAGTTACGAGCAAGTCAAGAGGAAACCTTACTACAAGCGTCGCAACATCACCAGGCGATGCTAACGGACTATTTCCCACCTCGCGAGTTCAAACACACCAACGATGACGGCAAGAAGGTGTATCTCTTTGACGTCAAGACACGGGGAACCTTGACGCCGGTATCCAAAGCCATGCTCCGTCCGGCAAAGGTCCAGTTGTTGCTGTATCGAAGGTTTCTATCGAACATGGCCGCTGATGAGCTGGACTACTCCAAAATTTTCCTTCGGTACGGTCTTGATCAAGACTCCGATTTCTCAGACGCGTTTCTCGCCGACATGGCGAATCTGAGTGAGGAAACGCTTTATGATGCCAACGGCGAACATTTTGTCGACGCGCCTCAGTCGCAAGAAGAATTGGACCCTGACCTCGAGCCACTCAACTTCCCGACGCTACGAAGCCTTGCTGGACTGGTCCGACGTGAGATTGCTCTCACTTTTCCATATGGCGCGGCCTCTCTCGGTCATCTGTTGCGAGTGCAATACCTCTACAGAGGTGACGGCAGAGAAATTGACTCGCACGTTTTCCCCGCTTCTGAAGATGCTGTCGCAGGCTACTTGTCAGGGTATATGCCCTGGTGGCGTGGCGAGAGATGGGCGGAAGGAGTCCAGATCGAGGAAGCGTTTAAGTGTAGGAGTTGTGAGTTTGCGCAGGACTGCGAGTGGAGGGAGGGAATGGACGAAAGAATGAGGGCGAGGGCACAGAAGAAGACGAGGTCGAGAAAGTCGATTGTATAGACCGAGCGATTTCATTTATTCATGATGTCACGGCCATTTTTGTATCTTTTGACTGCTGATTCCTAGATGCCAAACACGTACTTGCTTACAAGCTTCGGAGCCTGGAGTTCCCCCAAACTATTTACCCTCATCAACGCGGTCACGCGGCAATCCCTGCCAGCATCCGCTTGATCGACTGAGTCTCGATGCTCTCCATCTGGTCTGAGCCAGAACAGACGATGCAACAGCTTTTGATCTGCCTGTTCATGTCGGCTACTACCGAGTTGCCGAGTACATACACACGGACGTCAAGTGGGCGCTGACCCACGCCTAATGCATCGCCTCTCATTGGTTCCGGCCCTGCAGCGACTCGCGCAACATGGAAATGTCAGCCGATGCAAACCACTGCAAGTCAGCTTGGCAGCAAACCGAAGATTCCGAGCATATCCATGTTCATTGTTCCCTTCTCAGTATCTGGAAATGACACCCGATACAGTTGTGAGTACATTGAAAAGATTCACTATTCGATTTCGTACGTAGGTTGACAGTACCAACCAAACCGACCGCATCTCCCACGCTAGACTAGCTGACCCCGGTTGGGGCTCCCCGCGTTTTCCCACGTCACCATACCAAACCCCCAAGGCTGTCCCAGAACGACTGGCTCGTGGCTTCACTCTTATCCCGAGATCTACCGAATCCTCCCACCACCCTCTCCCCACGCGCGCAAGAGCACATGCTTTGTGCCCATACTACAGGACGTTCTCCCCCGCGATCGATCTCAAAAACTCTGCGCTATCGACAGTCTGGGCCAGCCTCAGATCTCGATCTTTTCCTCATCTTTTCGTTTCTTTGAACCCGACATTCTCGTATACAAATCCTGTTTCAGATCAGAGAGGACCACGACGACGCAGAAACCCGACATCATTCGAATAGAAGCGTTTTCATCTGAGTCGCAACGCTCCAACTTGCCCGTCATCGCGTAGCCTTCTACTAGACGACTAGCCCCGAACGATCACCGAGGGTCATCTCTCCCGACGTATGACAAACTCGATCAAGCACACAAACAGTCAAACTCCATCCAAGGATTTGCCATAACGACTGTGACGATGCCCTCTCAACGACCGTATTTCCTATCTTCCTTCTTCTCTGCCTTTCGCCAGCAACCACCATCCATAAACACTCCGACAAGCACCCAACCCTCCAAACACCACAGTCACCACAACCCTTCGACCTCACATACATCCGCCTCTGCTGCTCAAACCTCATCGCCATCCTCTCGGTCGCCGACTTCAAATGCAGTCTCAACATCGGCTACCGTGAGTCCGCCCAGCACCACCACCTCGAACTCAGCGGCCGCACATCCCCGAAACTACTCAACATCACCGTCCCACACTGCCAACATTCCGATTCCTGCTCACCGCCGTGGCAGTGATTCCTCCACCGAAGGCTTCCGCGAGGTCAACCCCGCCGAAAAGTGGTATATCGGGGGACGCACGGCCGGCGGAGAGGAGAGATTCTTCAAGCTGGGAGTTGTGAGGAGGGTCAGAAGTAACGATGGGCTGAGTCTGGATCGGTTGAGTCTCTGAGAGATCAACATACAGCAAGGCATGCATCTGAAAACGACTTGGAGTGTTTACGAACGCGAAATATTGCCACGCACGGAAATGAACATAAGGTATAGCATAAGGTGGAAATTTTGGAAAAAGATCCATCACAGGCGTTTGGGAATCTAGTTGCTATACTGCGGGTCGCTACAGATTTATGATTAATGAAAAGCAAAAGTCTCGTCAACGCTACTTGCTCCTCTGCGCCTCGTTCCTCAAGAGCCTTCAAGCAAGGCTGCTACAGTGCTGGCCTTTCGCGACGCTCATATTATTTCTCGCAGGGCACGCATCTCCTCGTCATCATCTACCACATAAACCTCTGAATCCCCTCTTGTGGCTCCCCAGTCTCCTTCACCCAGAGAAATGGTTTTTGCAAAAACACCCACATCGTTATCAAGTTCACCACAATACTCCAACTCATCTCAAGCAACATCACTGTGATACCATTGCTGAGCAAATTCCACAACGGCCTCAACACCGGCGTTTCTGCCCTCGGGTATGGTGGTTGAGGCAACGGAATGCTGAGACGCCAAATGACCCAAGGAATGATAAAGTATCGCGGCTCAACGAGAGGCGCCGGAACAAGAGCCAAGGTTGTAGCGAGAAGAAAGATGATTGCGCTGGAAGTTGTCACACCTTGATCAGACTGTGCTTTGACAGTGCCGTATTCGCCCTCGTCCCCATATGTGCTCATTCGTTGCTTCATCGAGCTTCGCTTGCTCATCAGATTTTGTGTCGGAGATCTGTTTTGGATGGATGGAGCCGCATAGGCATCAACGTAGAAATCAGGCGCGCTGAGAACTGCCCAGCATGCCCATCTGCAAACCGTGTAGGCCGGGACAAGCCAGTACCTTAGGATCTTTCCATTGTTGATAGTATAACGGAACACATAGAACATGTAATGCCTGTTGTCCGCCAAGGTGAACGGATGAATGAAAGTATTCCAATGCACTATTGCCAGTGAAAAGGCCACAGTACCAGTGAGATACAGACCGTGGAGAACGAGCGAGATCTTTGACGTTGTGAACCCAAAATGGCCACTTTGGACAGAGACGATTATCTGATCCAGAACACCGACAACCCAAGGGATGAACAGGGGCCAGGAGAAGAAGGCAAACAGCGGCCAAATGTAGAGCATCTGCGGCAAATGAGGCATCGCAACGTGGTTGGACTTATCACCTGGAAGATGTCAGTACACCCGTCTAAAGCAAGACGGCACTACTCACCGAGCACAACACCTCCATTCCAGGCGGCAAAGGAGACAAAGGACGCCAAAATAAGTAAATGCGGCCAAATTGCCGCCAGAACACGCAGCGGGTTGCATACCGCAGCCACAGTAAGGCTGACGACGGTGCCAATCCAGTCTGAGACTAAAATTAGCACGGTAATGCCAACAAGAACTTATGACCACGAACCTTTGACCCAAGCCTGTGCCAGTGACGGATCGTGGATGTCCCCCAAGGACGCTCGGTTCAGAAAGTGTTGGATTCTCCCCCAGATGGTTGTTGCTGTAGGCTTCTCCGTGAGCGGAGGCTTAATGTTCTTCACTGCCTGAACAGCCTCCAGTCCACCAAGGTAGACTGCCACCCAGAATACGTTTGTCTGCCTCACCAAGAGTGCAAACAGCCCCAAAGTCACCATGCCGAAACCTCGGATCAAGCCGTAACCTCTTCCTTGGTCAGTCGCCATGCTGAAGTACATTGCTAGCAGCACAGCAAGCAGACTAGCCAGGTCTGTGTAGAACAATCCGGAGAAGAACGCAATCAGGGGAAACAAGGCGATATTCCCGGCCGTCAGTACGTGGGCCGAAAGCCGCGATTCAAGTTGATTTGTCGACTGCGCGCGCTTTCTTTCTTTGACCTTTATAATGCCCCAAAGGGTCAAGAAGAGTGCTGACCAGATGAGGCTGTTGACGAATCGGAGATTACTGGTGCTGCAAACATCGAGTCCGCCACCAAGAATGCGGTTGCGTAGAGCAACCCAAGCATTCGCAATCAGATACCTGAGGGCGAAGTCAGCGTCTCATATGGAGATTGTCCACACGTGCACTACCTGGGGCACATATCAACTCACAACCCAGGAGGAGTGGTGATCTTGTCATCCCACTCCCTGTATCGTCCCTCGCAATACTTTTGCGTTTGGGGAACATGAAATATTTCGTCCTGATTCAAAATTAACTGGGCTGGTTTTTGGGTCATAATTCGGTCGATATCTTACCAGATACGGCTCTGGCACCTCCTCATTTACTTTACTACCCCAGTACTGGACAGCTATGAAGCCAACTGCCCCTTGTACCAAAGCCAAGGCATTGGGTGTCCATCTGATTGCTTCCTGGTTAGTTGAGCGCTTCGGGGCGAGCTCAGCAGCCTCATGGGCATCTTCTCGCTGCATGGTGTTGAGGATCGAAGATAGAAGGAGACGGACGATGATGCCGATGAAGTGAGGGGAGCCCAGTGTTGGGTAAAGGGGAGGAGCCCAGGTACCAGCAACTTTTCGAGTTTATTGTTGCTTTCTCAACTACAATTCATCGTTCCTGTCCAATTTTTGGACAGCGCAGCTTGCAGGAAACATGACAGTTGCGAGATGGTTTGCGAATCAAAGGAGAGCAAGTCGCGTGGCACGCTCGCACTGACTTAAAGGGTTAGGGTTCGTTGCCTTTCAGAACGGTCTGGTGGACTTGGCTAGACGTTTAAGATATTTCTGTGAGCTGTGCACAAAGCACAGAGTGAGTATCGACGATGTTCAGCCGTCATCGTTGCTTGCCGAAATAGGTCTTGATGCAAAGCATGCTGCGACTCAAGCACTATCCTCAATGCAGTTTCTTCCAGCCTAGAGGAACATCCGCGAACCTCGGGCTGAATTGGACACGGCGTCCAATTAAAGCATATTTTGTGTGCCTGTATCACGCACTGCGTAGGGAAGCAGAGGGAAGGGACAGAAGGTCTATTTGTGTCTAATACAAGCCGCAACGCTGGCACTCAACCTCCTCCGCCGTCATACACATCTCTCACTCCACAAACCCAGAGATCTCTGGTTGATTGATTTAGAAGGGCTATCAGAGTCAGTATCGAGCATTGTATGGCGTCATCGCTTGACCGTTCTGAGGCAGCACTCACGTTGTCGGCAGGGTGGGTCTCCTTGTGGTAGAAGCGGTTGATGATAGGGACCTTCTACGGGGTTGTTAGCAGGCTATGGCCGGATGTACGGTGCGTCTGATGCCGTGGAAGCGTACCTGGAGGATGTCGACCTGGATGCGAGGAATACCAGACGCGTAGAAGAGGGCGGCAAGCCCAAGGGCAGCACCGAACATACCGGCCTTGGTAGCACTGCGTATATGGTCAGTCAGGTTTCTTGATCTTGGATGACTGCCGAGGGATAATGCTGTAGGATGAGAATCATCATGGGGCCTCCGCAGGTTCAAACGTCTTATGTCATGTTCGTCCCTCGGACTATGCCCAGATGATCTCCTTCCGCACTACGCCATCCGAGCGAACGATGCCTTTGAGGGCTGAGGAACACTCACGTGCGGAGGATCTGAGTACCGGTCGTGCCGTGGTAGTTAGGCTGGAAAGAGTACCTGGGGCGTATCGTTAGTCGTCGGCTCGCATGGTTCGATCGCTGAGTCGTCGGATCGCGAGGTTTGCTGGGAGCTTGGGATTGAGCCCCGGGAGACTCAGTTATTCGTTTTATGAACGTACTTGGGGCCGTAGGCGCTCTTGAACTCCGCAGCGCGGAAAGGAGTCTAACATGAACAGATCAGCTCTTCCGTCCGTCCATCGCCCTATCTCTTGCGACCGATCGCGCATGCCCGGACATGCTGCCCAGACCGGTCGTTCAAGGTGTATCGGAGGGCAAAACATACAGCGGAAACCATCTTGACTGAAGGGAGGTGGTGTCGGGTCGTTACGTCGATTGAAGCTGGTGAATGTCGAAGTTTGAGCGAGTTTGACGATTTCCCCGGCAAAGATCGGATTCGCAGCCTCAGGATTCTGGCCAATGGGATGGCGGCATCGGTGGTGCAAGAGCCCCACTCTCGCTTGACGTTTCCATCGCCAAAGGTCGCGATAGCTCCGTTACGCCACTGCAGCATCGCTCCAACTTTGGGCACTTGTTTTTGACGTTTTCGAAAGCCCAGGCGTCTTGGGTCGAGGTGTTCTCAAGATGGACAAAGTTGTGGATGCGCGCTTCGCGCGGCTGGAGAAGGCGCTGACCGGGCTCATCGACTCGGTAATGAAGTACCACCCTTCTGTCTCGCTCGCCAAAGAGCTCGAACAAGCCGATTTAGAGCTGAACGAATGTCTTTCTGAAGGTTTTAACCCCAAGCAGTCTCCTCTGGGAATTGTCTTCTAACTCAGGCAGTGCAACAACATCAAAACAACTTTTCCGAAATTCGAAAGCTACGTCAAGCTTCCACTGCTCTTGACAGCCAGATCCGCGACACGCTACAAGCACTTGCAACGACTCGCAAAGACATTGTCAACACGCAGACGACTACTTATCCAAAGGGCTCTCCATTCCCGATAGATTACGAAGAACTGCTTGAATACGCTCAAAGAATCACAAAGACTACCCTTCCGCCAGCAACAATTCTGAACAATGTCCTCTCGCAAACTCAACCGCAAGATCAAGCACAGCCTGTGACAGGCGCACAAACGCCAGCACCAGCCGCAGATAGCCAACCGCAATCAGCTCTCACACCATCAGCACCAACGCCGGCTCAATCCTCTCCCGCCAATGGCACGATAACACAGGCGCAGACCCCGGCTGCCGCCCCGACACCAGGCGGGCCTTCTCAGCAAACCGTCACCAATATCACGCTCCCTGAAAACATCTCCTCTTACCTTGATCCCTTTTCTGGTCTCCCGTTCTTTCCTTGGCCTACAGAAGACTGGATACGGGGCGGCTCTCTAGCAGACATCCAATTGCTTTCCGAAAAATCGATTGCGCTTCGCGGCTGGGATCCCGCCAAGGAGGAGGAACGCAAGGCGGCCGAGGAAGCTGCGCGCATACAAGCTATCGAGGCAGAGAAGGCTGAACGCGCCGAAAAGGACCGCAAGATTAGAGAAGAAAGAGAAAGGCTCCGGCGGGAGAGAGAAAAGGAGGAGCAATGGAGCAGTGGTGGTGGACCGCAGCAGAGCAAGGCAGGCGGTGCAGCAGAGAAAAAGCAATTCCAGTTTGCAAGTCTGGACGATCTGGACGAGGATGACGACTAACTGTCTAACCTGTCTTGGCTGGATGGGATTCGCTGGTTATAGACGGGAGGCGTGTTACGGATGATACCCCTTGATTTATTGAATTGATTTCTACCCCATATGAGGTCTGCGTTTCTGGAACTATACATCCAGGAATCGGAAGCAATAGGCGGAGAGTGCATTGATTGCGGTAGCTCTTGATTACGCTACCAAGAGATCCTTGAAGACAGGGTATTATGGTATCTGGCCGTCTACCACGACTTTTTCTTTCCACTACCATCCGGCCTTCCCAGCGTCTTGACCCTCTTGTTGAATCTGTCACCCATCCCATCACCCCTCGGTCCATCCACGGTATCCGGACCCCTCTTTCTGCTCTTGTCGAGAAGGGCCCTAACGCCCGATCCCTTGCCTTTACCCCCCTTGTCTCTCGTGAGCCTATCGATCCTGTCCACACCGGCGCCCAAGCCATGCCACTCCTCTCCTCCAAACATCATCTTGCTCGATCTTCCCTCTGCTGCATTCCTCTTCTTCCTATCCTTCTTACTCTCTGCCGGCAGGCGAGTGAAGTTGGCCTCTTCGTACTCCCTCCTCTCGTCCTCGTGGGCTCGCTCGGTGGAAGATTTTGTCTTGCGGCCACCCTTGACAATAGTCGTACCAATAGATGGCTCAGCCATGGGAGCCGAGGATAGTTCGGTGGCAATGTATTCGTCCATTGTATGTGATTTCTGGGGGCGGCGATCGCGACGGGAGGAGGCAGCATCGGGATCCATGAGTTTCCGCTCGCGCATGGGTGGGCGGTAAACGCCGTTGGAGCCACCAGCAGCGCGTTCTCTTCGCTCCTTTATGCCAACGTCCTCGACCTCTGATTTAGCGCCTAACCTTGCTGGTGCCTTAGCTCTGTGTTTTCTGCCGCCTGCTTCTTGCTCTTCTTCCTCCTCATCCACTTCCTCATCGCTACCCTCACTATCATCGTCGTCGTCATCGTCGTCCGACCCAGACGCGTTGTTGAGGTGTGCGGTTGACTTGAGCTTGTCTTTGCTCTCTTTGGTTTGTGCTGCCTTCAGAAACTGCGTAATGGTGTACTGGAGTTTTCCCTCCAATGGCCGTGCGCCCTTCTCGAGAAATAACCTCAGCTCGACGAGTTTGTCGCGCACTTGCTCCTCCAAGTGGTCTGTTTCATCCTTTGCACCCTCTCTCGCGCGCCTGGTTCTCAGAAGGATAAGAAAGACGAGATTCTGAAGGTAGGAGAGCAGCAATTCATTTTTAGCATCGAGCAGAGAAATGCCATCTTTCGGTTTTGGGAGAGCCAGGAGTTGCGGTGTCATGTCATGGGCCGAAGAAAGCGATGCGGTCAGTGATTCCAGCAGCGCCGGTAATGATGTTAGAGCCGCCATGATGAATGCGGTGGGCGAGACACGAATGCCAGAGAGTCGGAGTGTGCGAAGATAGATGGCCGTTAGCTGTCGCAAACTGCCTTTGGGAGGGAAACTTTTTTTGTTATCTCTTATCACATCATTGAGAACCCAAGGTGGCTTAGCGCGTTATTGACCAGCTCCCGTCGGTGCGCGTCGAGTTTCAGCGCGTATCACCGCTGTAATCCCCCTCAACAGCGCCTGGGTCAGCTGATCCTCACTCGAGGTGACGAAGCTGTTATCGCTTGGCATCAGGACAACTGTTGCTTATACTGCTCAGCGCAGTCCTAAGCTCGTGTTTTTCGCGAAAACCACAATCATAGGCGGTCCATCACTTGATCACCGAGGCTGTCAAGCTTGAAACCGGGTACTGCACCCAGCATCATCGGCCTTTCCACCCGTGCGATCTCTACAAAGCCAAACTTTGCGACGATCATCGAGATATCTGCAATCCCAAGCCTCCTGGCCGCACCTCGACCACGACACCATTCACATTGGCATGATATAAGCAACTTACGGCCGTCACCATGCATATCCCATCATCAGCGTCGTCGGCGCTTTTCGCGACTCTACTCGCCCTCGCACCGACCCTTTCCTCCGCATTCTACCTCCCAGGTGTCGCCCCGACGTCTTACAAGCCCGGTGACGCGGTGCCTCTCAACGTCAATGCCATTCGACCCGTTGCTGCGCCGCAAGACTTACATTTGCACTCGGTAGTTTCTTACGACTACTACCATCCTGCGTTTGAGTACTGTCAGCCAGATGGTGGGCCGCAGGATGTCTCTGAGAGCTTAGGATCCATCCTCTTCGGAGATCGCATCATGACCTCCCCTTTCGAGCTCAAGATGGCAACAAACGAGACATGCAAACCGCTTTGTACCGCAACATATAGCAAGGAGAGGCTGGCATTTGTCAAAACGCGGATTCAGCAGGGCTATGCGTTGAATTGGAACGTGGACAGGCTGCCTGCTGGTCAGGAGCTGATGGATCCCACCACAAACACTTCATTCTACAGCCCCGGCTTTCTCATGGGACAGTTTGATGCGGGGAACAACATCATTTTCAACAACCACTACGAGATCTGGGTCGACTACCACGAGGTATCGGGCAAAAAGGACCAGCTGAGGGTCGTTGGCGCAATGGTGGTCCCAAGCTCTAAGGATTACAACAACGGAGAACCCGACTGTGGCCCCCACGATCCAGTCATCTTTGGAGGCGAGGGAACCACAAAGCAGGTGCAGTTCTCGTACAGTGTCTACTGGCGCAAGAGCCCAGTATCTTGGGCTACGCGCTGGGACAAGTACCTGCACGTTGACGACGCGAAAATTCACTGGTTCTGGCTTATTGACACGGCGGTGATTGTCGTAATACTTTCCCTCACAGTGTCCTCGATTCTCATGCGCACTCTCAAGAAGGATATTGCACGATACAACCGTCTCGATGCCATCAACCTGGACGACTTCTCTGGTACCTCGGTCCTTGAGGACGGCGTTCAAGAAGACTCTGGCTGGAAGCTTGTCCATGGCGATGTTTTCCGCGCGCCTTCCCGACCCCTGCTTCTGTCTGTTCTCCTTGGAAATGGCGCTCAACTCTTTATGATGACTGGCCTCACCATCATCTTTGCGCTCCTTGGCTTCTTGTCGCCATCGAACCGCGGCTCGCTTGGTACCGTCATGGTCTTGCTGTACACCATCCTTGGGTTCGTCGGCGGTTACGCATCCGCCCGCGCCTACAAGTCCATGGGAGGCGAGCACTGGAAGCTCAACATCGCCCTCACGCCCATTTTGACTCCTGCCATCGTGTTCGCGACCAGCTTCTTCCTGAACCTGTTCTTGTGGGCTAAGAACTCCTCCGGCGCGGTCCCTCTCACGACCATGATTACCATCATCGCCATTTGGTTCCTCATTTCACTTCCCTCCTCGTTTGTTGGATCTTGGCTGGGTTTCCGCTCGCCGCAAATCACGCCCCCTGTCAAGACCAACCAGATCCCCCGTCAAATACCCCCTTGCACGACCTATCTCAAGCCCATCCCTTCTATGCTCATTGTTGGGCTTCTTCCCTTTGGCGCTATCTTTGTTGAACTTTATTTCATCATTCAGTCCATCTGGTTCTCAAAGATCTACTATATGTTCGGTTTCCTCTTTCTCTGCTACGGTCTGATGGTTGTGGTCGCTGCAATGGTGACGATTCTGATGGTGTACTTCCTGCTATGTGCCGAAGAGTACAACTGGCAGTGGAGAAGCTTTTTGGCAGCAGGCATGAGTGGCGGCTACATGTTCCTGAACTGCCTGTTGTGGCTGATCACCAGGGTGAAGCTTGGTGGCCTGGCGGGCGCGGTATTGTATGTTGGATACAGCGCACTCATCTCTTTCCTGGTGTTTATCTTGACAGGTAAGTCTCTTTCCTCCTTGTGTAATTGTGTGATTGAATACAAATGATTAACGGTTCTGCAGGCTCCGTCGGCTATTTTGCCAGCTGGTGGTTCGTTCAGAAGATTTACTCTTCCATCAAGATCGACTGATCGGGCGTTGTCCAATGATCAAGCTGGACATGCCACCTTATCTGAACTTCGGTCGAAGCGTCGGTTACGCGATTTCGGGAAGAAATAGTCTGTATTGGCTTGCGATGACTATGAGGCATGAGGAAACGTTCTTTGGTGCTCGTCTTTCGAGAGATTGCATATAGCGATAGAGTGTAGAATTAGCGACCGGGGCCTATGAGCTCCCAAGTAACGGGTTTTCGTCTTGTTTATGTGAGAATTTACCACATCACGTCCTCCGTGTCGAGATTGTGCGTTTCGGGTTTTATCCTGGGCGCTACTTTTCACTCGACGATTGAGCACATGCAACAGCCGTCTGATTCATGATCTCTACCTGTGATTAGGTCGAACCGTAAAGTTTGCGCATTTCCAATCAGCGTTTTTCTCACAAAATTGAAAACCTGCTGCAATTCTGTCATGACCTGTTGGAACTCGCGGGAAGCCCACCATAAATGATGTCCTTGGATTAGGGTGGTCGAATCTAGTTTTGTATTATCTGATACAGGGTAGGATGCTGGCTACACGTGACCCTCACTGGTCGGCTCAGAGCCCACTAGAACGAAAGTGGGGATGCCCTCGGACCACGAGCGGGCGCCAGCTATGCAGCAACTCCAAATCCTCCCTCATCGCATCATCACCCACAGTCGGCGCATAGCGAGCTTCCTCGCTGTCCGGACCAGCGACCTGTATATCGGAACCTCTGCGTTCTTGTGCTGCGCACGCGACGGCACATACTTGGAGCTTACGACACCAGTTCTACTCTGGGTACGTGCTACTCGCGTAGCATCTGCGAACTTTGAACTACCCGCGTCTGCAATCTGTTGAGTGCTCAAGTACCATCAGAAGAGATCGCCCTAGACTCTTGAAGTGCTCTGTTCCGAAGCAGCATGATAGCATTGGGTTATTTGACTTTTCTCACAAATATCTCTTTTCTCTGACTGTGAGCTGAGCCCTCACTAAAGCTTCCTCCAATAACGTCATACGGAGCGACCCCTCGGAATCCCCTGCTAACCTGGCCCTTAGGACTTCGCCAATCCTTCAACTCTTAAAGTCTGACTCGTGACGACTGCTGCAATGTCGTTCTTCGGCTTTGACACCGGCGGCCACAATAAGGCCGCCCCTGGGTTCTCCCAAGCCAGCGACCCTTTCGCTGGACTCTCTGGCCACCAGGGCGGAGATGACGAAATTGACTTTGAGGACACATACGACGGCCTGGGCGACCAACTCGACGAGACCGACGATGTTTACAACGACGACACCTTTGGTGGTGGTGGCAACGATACCGCTCCGGGCAAGGTTGGCAAGGATTTCGACTTCTTCGGGCAAACTGCCAAGGTATCCAACGCCATTGAGGAGGAACACATGCGGTATAACATGCAGCAGCCCGTGTCAAGGACAGCTGGCGCGAGTGGATTTGCTCCTCAGTCCGGATACCAGGAACCTCAGCCTGCTTATCCGGCTGGCATGGGGTACTACAACCAGCAGTCGCAGCCTCAGCACCACCAGCAACAGCACTTGCAGCATCAGCAGCATCGTCCCGCGAGAACCGGCTACGAGAAATACCGCGAGCCGGATTTCACCCCCGATCTCCATGTGGACCAGAGTATCTGGGGCATTGCGCCCGCGCAGCCTGCTCAGCAACAACAGCAGCAGCATCACCACCAGCAGGCACAGCCCAGTGCCAGCCGCAAGGTCATGAGTCTGGAGGAAGTTGAAGCTGCCATGCGGTCTCAGCCCAGAGCGGCACCCGTGCCAGAGCCCGTCGCTCAGGAGCTTGCTGCTCCGTCTCATTACTCTGTTCAGCAACAACAACCGCACCACCACCAACAGTACCCCCAAGGTCACCCGGTGACAATACTGCAAAGACCTCAAAGCATCCAGGCCAAGCCGACGTCGCCTGCTCCGGAACATGCGATGCATCCGCCACCACCTCAGCAACAGCAGCAGCAGATGCAGGGCCCGTCCCACCCGACCCAGATTCTACAGAACCCCAACCGTCAGTCTATGGATGGGCAGAGGATGGGACTGCAGGCTCATCAGCAACCCCTTCCTCAGGGTGGTCCTGTTCGTGGTGCACCAGCCCCCCATCCTCAGATGGCGCAAATGTCTGAAACCGAAAAGGCAGCGTACCTCGACCAGGAGACCAAGCGTGCCAAACGCAACCATAAGATCTGGTTGCTTTCCAAGGACAACGGATTGATGACGCCCCAGGATAAGAACTTTATCACGCGTATTCAGCTCCAGCAGCTCGTAACTGCAACGGGCAACCCTGTCGACCAGGGAAGTGATGCGGTTGTCAACGAGGACTTTTACTACCAGGTGTACAGCCACATTCGTGCTGGGCAGCGCCAAAACCCCAGCCAGCCTCTGAGCAACTTTGCTCAGACATACTTGTTCCAGACAGGGAACCGTCACGGAGGCATGCGCCGACATGGAAGACTCGCGGAAAACCACTTTCAGCGTATGGAGCAACAGGTGCAGAGGGCTGTCGAGGCTGCAAAGAACAAGCCGAAGAATCCTAACTTGGTGATTGCTGGCTCTTTGGGCAAGATCTCCTTCAGCAATGCGAAGACGCCGAAGCCACTGCTTAACATCAAGCGCCCCGAGGCTGAGACGCGCAGCTCGAACGGCAAGAAGTCGCCCCCTGCCAACGGCATCGACCGCAAGACTGTACTCCGCAACGTCGAGAAGGTTTATGCCACTCTGATGACCATCGAGGACCATGTCCGTGTCATTCCCCCCCCGACCGCTAATCCCGAGGTTCAGCAAGAATGGGGTGCTGTTCTCGAGAAGCACAATGCCAGACTCTGGAACGAGTTGAAGGTCCATGAACCCATTGGCCAAGTTGTGCCTCATCCCTTCATTGCCTTCCTTTCCTGTGGGAAGGGCAAAAAGGCGATTCCTCGCATCTTCCCCCACCTCTCCTTTGAGCAGCGTACGACCATTCTCACCATGATTGTCTACCACCTTGATCAGCTTGATGTTGTGCAAGACGCAATGGCAGGCGAGACGAGCTTGAACGCGCAAAAGAGGGAGAACATTGTGGAGTTTGTGTCGACGGTGATGCCGTGCCTGATGCAATACTTCAACGACACTGGGCTGGACATTGTTGACGGTCTGCTGAACCTATTGGCGGAGAAGCTGAATCTCGACTTGATCGCGAAGACACGAGTTGGTGTGAGCATGGTGACTCTGATCTTGAGCCGAGCGGTCATGCTTAAGCAAACGGGCACCGGTAGCCCGGAGCAGTGGCAGAAATGGTATGTTTTACCATCAAAATAATAAAGATGAGGGACAAAGTGCTAATACGAATAGGGACCAAACCTTCGAAGCTCTTTTCAACAAGTTGGAGCCGTCCCTCCCCTATATGTTCCCCGGTAGTGTCAACACTGGCGAGGACGTCTACGTCTGGCAGTTTCTCGCTGTTCTCGGTGCGATTGCCTCGCACGACCAACAGACGCGCCTGGTTCTTGCTGTCAAAGACCGCGTCATGGACACTGTCGGCATGGCCAAGACGCTGCCGCCGGCAATACGCACGGAGAGGCTGGGCAGCGTGAACCTATTCATGAGAGCTATCGGACTGGATGTCGAGTTGCTGAACAACTGAAGCGATTGAACAGGCCACCTGGTTATGTGTCTGCTGATTTATCTGACATCGGCGGTTTAAGCGTAAGAGTGACTGCAGCATCTGAGTAGGGCTATTTGATCCCCGCCGCGAGTGCCAATGGGAACTATTGTCACGAGTCACGAAACGAGGGAGGCGACAGTATGTCGATTGGGAAGGCTAGCTGGAGATGTCACTTGGGTCAGAGAAAGGTGTCTGCGGACGACAATGTGCTTTGCCTCATCATTACTTTGACACAGACGAAGCGGCATTGACCTCATTTTTATCAACTTCCAGCACGCTGGGATGTCAGACAATCGGACATGTGAAGATATTACAGCAAGACAAGACGAGCATGTCACGAGCGTCTCAAGCCAGCCGGCCAGGGGGCGAATGGAGACTGGAGGTCGTTGATATGTACACCACGAGGCACAAGAGGCGCTTCTGGTAGATACCTGTTTTGGAGCTTTATTGTTTAATTTTTCATTATATCATCATCGTTTTTTTCTGCGCAGTACGCAAGTCAACTCATCTCATCCATTTGTGTAGCCAGAGATTTCATTTATTCCCGGTCTCATCTCTTTGAGAAGTAGAACGAACGCCGACCCAATGCATTTACGTCTAGGAACACGCTGCGAGCTTTGGTCTATGCAGCACGTCCTCTTCCCCTGCCTCCCCTTGCCCGGGCAGCGCCTCTCCCCCTTCCTCTTCCGGACGGTGCTCTCGTCGGTGCCTCGACGACCGGCTCCGGCTCTTTCTTCACCTCTTCTTCTGTCTCTTCCGGTCTCTGGTCCTCTGGCTTTACGATCCCGGAAACCTTCTCCAACAGCGTCTTCTCATTCCACCTGCTCTCAAACGTCCCTACAATATCCTCCAACTTAGCCTCGTCTTCTCTTGCGTTTTCTTTGCCCTTATCCTCTGACGTCCCGATCTGTGGGGCGCCCGAGCTCGTCTGTGTGCTTTGTGCCTCCGGTCGAAGGAACATGGACTCATTGTACACATCCCAAGCTGCCTCCTCGTTCTCGTCCGTGTACCTCATGCGCCGCCAGCCCTCGCCCTGCACGTTCCTCAGTCGATCAGCCATCGTCTCGGTCGAGTTGCCATCCGAGTTGCCATCTGCCGTAGCCTTGACGGTCATGTGGATCGCACGAGCCGCGGGGGCCGCACCAGCCCCTGAGCCAGTACCACCTGAGCCGGCGGCTTCTTTGGAGGCAGCATGGCGCTCAAGGTGGGTTGACGCGTCAATATGGTGCAGCTGAGGGCGGAGGTGAACGTGTGATGAGACAGGCGTCAGGTGTAGATTCTCTGATCATAACTCACGTCAGTTCGGTACTCAGTCAACCTTTTTGAACACGAGTTGTGGGGGTGCAGGAGAGACGTACGTCCTTGAAACACTCCAACCATGTACTGCACCTCTCTCTCCACCGGATACTGCCCCCCCAACGTCTGGGTCCGCAGCACCTTGTCTTGCCGCACCGCTTCGTTCCAGTCCAGCCCTGTATCGTCCTCCTCCTCTCCTTTCTTCTTCCCCCTGCCACCACCGGTTGTCGCACCGGACGCGAACCCCCCGGCCAACCCATGTGTGCCTCCGTTCTTAAGCCCGAGCGAGCTCTTAAGCTTCCTGCCCCATTCCAAGCCCTTCTCGCGATCGTAGGCGGTGCTAGTGTTCATGGGCATGTCGACCTCTACCATTCCTGCTTGCGACTTTACGCGCAGCTCCGTCGGCGCGGAACGCGCGACATTGTCGGTGCGATTGGGCTGCTGCAGGATGAGAAGGCGTCGACCCAGAGGCAGGGAAGGGTTCAGGAAGATGTTATAACTGGCGGTGATAGGGTCTGAGTCGTTCGGGTCGTCGCCGGTCGCGGTCTTAGCTGTCGAGGACAGGAGCTCGGGAGCAGCGGTGGACTCTTTCGAGTCAATAGTCATTGCGTCGTCTGCCATGACTGTGCGCAGTGTGGACATAAACAGGATTGCGCGAATGGGTGAAGAAGGTGAACTTTCAAGTTGGATAGAGGCAGGCAGCTTGGGACTTTTTTTGGGTGGTGGGGCACGAAGGGTCGGTCCCGCCTCAAGAAGCGACGTCAGCGTGTTGGACTGACTTTTCAGAGAACTGAGGTACTTTGATACTTTGATGATGTCTTCACCGACAAGAAAGAGGTTTACATGTCGTTCCGGTTGACACATGTTTGTCTCGTAGATCATGATGTTCCAGATGAGCAAGACTAAAGTCTAGATACTGCCACTGTGAGGGATGTGGCAAGGGTTAGGGTTGATATTCGTTTTCGTCAGAACTGAGGTCCTTCATTCGAGATATCTTGGGTACTGCAGGTACAATCCGAATGTTGAGGATAGCCTCTTTGTTCTGTCTGCCTGCTGATGCAATCACGAGTCCTTCTTTACCTGCAAATAGCAATCAGAGCCTTGTGGACCTAGCCCAAAGGCTATAACAGGCACCGTCTGGCAAGCAACTCCGTGCTAGTCGTCTGATCTAGGACATGACCGTCTTTTTTCTATGCTCTAGAGAAAGTGTCAAGAGCAGAAAATTTTGAATTAACGGCAATTAGATGCGACGAGGCGGACTTCGAAACATGTGAACAGTGCAGCTTTATGTAGAACCCAAATCAGCATGGCGTCAGAATTGGTGGTTCTCGTCTAGAAATCGCCCTTATCAAAGTGCGTCAAATACAACAGAACCTATGGTTCTCATGCTATCGCTAGATGCATTCATGCAAAACTCGCTAGATGCATTCATGCAAAACTAATTCGCCTTTTCTGCTGCGCCCACGAAAGCGTAGAAGTCGCTAATCGTGAACGTGGCGTACCCTTTCCTCGACCATGGCTTCTCGGGATTCAGCAGCTGGAAGTCAAATTCGCGAAGCAACTCGGGTTTCTGTCAGCAAACAGTCTGACGCTTGGGGAAGACTTCTTTGTGCCTTACCTCAACAAAGATCTTGTTCATCTCCATCTGTGCCAATACCTTGCCTAAGCACCCGAAGCGACCAAAACCAAACACAAGATCGATCGTCCTCTTCATAAGCGCAATTTTATCCTGATCGCCCTGAAGCAATCGTTCGGGTCGGAAGATATCTGAGTCTTCGCCGAAAACTTCAGGGTTCTCCAGCATTAATCCAAAATTTTGATAAACGTCTGTTCCTCCCGGCAGGTAGTAACCGGCAAGAGTATCACCCTCCGGTGGCACTCTTTTTGGAAATCCCACAACTGCCGGAGGCATGATTCTCATGCCCTCAAGAATGACGGCCTGGAGATATGGAAGCCTTTTGGCTTGTTCGTGGGTAATGGGTGAGGATATGCAACCATTAGCGATACCTTCGTTGATCTCCCTCTTGAGACGCTGGTACACGGGAGGGGACGTCATGAGTAGCAGCATGATCCCGCGAATGGTAGTGATGGAAGTCTCGGACCCGGCGGGAACCTGCAAAGACATGTCGAGTTGACACTCTTCAGGCGTGAGACCATGCTTGATCCATTCGTCCAGCATCGTATCCCCTTCACCTACGCCTTTTGAAGCAAAACGGTGCTTGACCGTTTGTTCAAGAAGCCTAGCACTGTCAGCATCTGGTTCAACATTTGGCTTAAGCTGACGTACGCAAGAAATCTCCCGAGTCCTTTTTGGTCATTTGTGTTTGGTCCAAAGACTTTCAGAAACCACTCCGACGTTAGGATCTTTCTCGCCATTGGACTCCATGCCATCGACTGGATAAAGGCCAACGTCTTGTCAGTATCCTCAAGATAACCAAAGTGATCATGGTCATCAGGAAGGTCACCCCAGCTCTTCCCCATGCCAGCTTTGGTGATTAAATCAACCTGGAAGAATTGCAGTGTTCTACCAATGTTCACTTTTGTGGGGCCCGTCGCGGATTTATTCTGTAAAATCTCAACCAACTCGGCAATCGCAAAGTTGATGTTTGTTTCGAGATCGAGCAAGCCTTTCCCAGAGTAGCCCGAGGCCAACTTCGCCTTCCTCTTGTCATGCTTCGCCGTATCCATTGTCGAAAACACCGAGTCTCCTCTTGGGTCGAAACGAATGGACTGGTACCATCCACCCCGGGTATACGTGGACCGAGCCGAGTGTATATGGGTGATTGAATCCGGATCATAAGCCATGACAGCATCTGGACCGACACGCATGAGCTTCCCATACTTCTTCTGCTCGGAACTACAGATTTTCCAGGCATTCCCGGTGCGAATCATTCGAATCCCCCAAAAGTAAGAAATGGACGCCAGAAACGGGCCGGGAATGTGTCTAAGGCGGAACCACTGTACAAGTGTCAGGGCCGTTGTATAGATGACCATCAGACCAGCGATTGCGAGCGCAAGGGTTTTCACGCTGAGAGCCGGAATGGCCTCATGGTCGTATTCCATGTTGATATAATGCAGGCAATTAAGAAAATTAAAACTCCGTCCCCTTGTGCTAGACGTCCTGTCAGATCATTGGATATCCCGCGTCTTTATACTTTCCTAGCTCTGATGCAACTGAAAAGCCCGCAACGGTGTAACGACATTAGCGTCCAACACCTCCCAAGCTGGGTTTCTACGGCCGCGTTCCCTAATCTTGGCTACCCATAGACCCCACAAACAGATCTCTTGTCAGGTCAATCACTTCTGAATAGAGGCATGATTCCGGCTGCAGATTAACCTTGATTGGCAGAAAGCTATAATGCAAGTATTTTCGAATGCAGAAGCGTTGCAATCGCAGATGCAGTCAGCTTTATCGCAAGGTGACAACCGGAGGTAGATTGCCAAGTTTAGAAAATGGTGTACAAGACATTGTTTCCTTGAAAGTGGATTTGATGCACCCCCTGGTCCTGGTCGGATGCATCATGCATGCGTCAGATGAAACAGAACATCAGGGGGTGGGGTAAATGTCCGTGTCTTGCTAGCAGGGTTTTCTTCCTTCTTTTTTTCTTCTTAAAAATTAAGGTGCGATTGGGAATAGAATCTGTTCAAATTGCAGTCGTGAGCATTGTCATCGAAATTCAAGATGTACGCGTCCACACTCTATGATCCTCGTCCTTGATCCTTTCGTTTAGCAGTTGGTTCGCACTGCCGCGCGATGAAATCAGCGTCGGAACAAGTAGCTGAAGTGGCATTTAGGATCTGCAAATCAAATTGCAACAGGGACATCTGATAGTGCTATTTAAAGGTGAACCACAAAACGAAAAATCAGGTGTTCGGGCGCCAAGTCGACTATTGGCCATTCACGCACATAACGTGCAAGATGAAAAGCAACGAACGCTGGGTCGTCGAAACAATTCCGTTGAAGAAGATACCAATTTGCATGTTAGGCAAAAGCGAGCTCGTGCATTAGATAGGACTCTGGAATATTCAGGTTAAATTTGAACTAAAACAATCATTTTAAGAATGGGTGACCTGTGTAGACGAACTACACTCGACAGCGTAAGCACATTTTATCTGGCTAGCCAGCCGAGGCTTCTGTACAAGCCAATTCTGAAAAGTGCCAGCCTTTGCATATTGGCAAAGTAGATCTGCAGTACGAACGGCCTGGCAGGAGCTCTCACAAATAGCATGATCGTCTCTCCGAGACGTGCTAGGCACGATCGCTAGGGTCCGAAGATCAGGCAACGAGGTTCTAGGCCCTATGAGCCAACCTGATGGTTGATGTCCCACCACGCATGTGCGCAACGAGACTAAGTCAAAGGTTGATCAGCTAGTGATGCATGTTCCAACACAAATAAGGGTCAACTCCTAGTACAAAACCTAGGCTCTTATAAGCAAGAAGACCAAAGTCTCCTTGAGAGTCCACCACCAGCATTGCAGCTACGAGTCCAAATGAACGCGCTAAAACATACGAGGCGGCGATTAACGACTAGCGTATATAGAAGCCGTGGCTTAGAAGCCACCAATTGTTTTTCAGTCCGATCTACTAAGTCGAGTGGCTTTATTGATCTCAAAAGCACGTCTGGGGTGCGCCACCAGATCTCGACCGAGCACTCGAACGTTATTGTATCCAGATCCGCACCGCATCCTCATATGGTAAGACTTTACTGAATAGGTAGGGTGGCTACTCATGTAGGCTAGCGCAACTTCTGGCCAGCATCCTGGGGATTGTTCTCTTTTCTCGGCCACTGCGAAGTAGATAAGCCTTAAAACCCAATGCGATGTCATGACTTTTTTGAGCTGAGAGGAACGCGATTTCAAATTCGGACAGACCTCTTAGTAGACTAGTACAGACATTGGACGTTCGCGTAGACGAGGCCTTGATGACGGCCCTTAGATCATTATCCAGATGACGGGGGCGAGCGACTTGAAGCGAGTCGCGAATCCACCCTTCTTTCCCCATTTGTCCTCCAGACTATCGTTGACAACCCGAACTATCTTGTCGGGAAATGCAAACGCAGAAAAGGGTGTGGAGAGGAAGAGTGCGGGGAAAGACTGGAGGGCGACAATGTTTGTTTGGTGGTAGCGATATCAGAAGTCCAGAATGCCGTTATTGCAAGCCTCAGCTGTAAATGTCAGCTGCTACACAGAATCGACCGCATGAGTGGCGTCCACTCGCACGGACGAACACGTTCTGGTGCGAAGCCTAACATCACATCCCGAGTCCAGACATGGCTCGTGGGACGGGAGAGGACATCAGGACCTTCGAATTGTACATGTTCTCAAGATGTCCCGGCTTATTATCCACCAACTTTGGAAACCATTGAAATCCTTGATACTCATTCAATTCGCTGGCAACCTCATTTAATATCAAACAACAGACTTCTTCACAAGACATGAGAGCTTGAAACCGCCATGAAGGTCACGAACTGGGTGTTGGCATTCTTCGCCACAGCCTCTTTGACAGTTCAGGCTTTACCTAGCCACCACAAGGCCGCTATCGTGACAGACGACTCAAAAGGAAATATTCCAGTTCTTGATGTCCGAAATGACGACAAGGATGATCCGGCCGTACGGTTCAGCACCCACCGACTTTCCGAGAGGCAGACGGCCAACTGCGGTCCGGGTTATTATCTCAAGGAAAACACCTGCGTTATCTGCCCAATTGGCACATGGTCGAATGGAAGTAACGTGAAGGTTTGCACGAAGTGTGATGCAGGCACCAGCACTTTAGCGGAGGGTTCCAAGAATGCAAATACCTGCAAACCCTGTGGCAAGGGACTTTATGCGGCAGGCGGCGATGCATGCAAGCCTTGTCCAGAAGGCAGCTTTTCGAATCTCGACAAGGCCGAATCCTGCACAAAATGTGCTGCAGGCACCTCATCACCGGAGGGGTCTGATAACCAAAGTGATTGCAAACCCTGTGGCAAGGGACTTTATGCACCAGGCGGCGATGCATGCAAGCCTTGTCCTGAAGGCAGCTTCTCAAATATCGACAGGGCCGGCTCTTGCACACAATGCTCTGCTGGCACGTATGCTTTAGGGACCGGAAACACAGCTTGTACCGATTGCAAAGCTGGACAGGCTCAGCCATCTTCCGGGCAAGGCAGCTGCCCCAACTGTGATCCGGGCACGTACAGCAGCGGTTCAAAAGCCACGACGTGCAGCATCTGCAATGCTGGCCAGTACTCCTCTCAATCCGGGTCAACATCGTGCCTGCAATGCCCTACAAACCAGGTCTCGTCCTCCAAGTCCAGCTCATGCCAATCCTGCGACGCTGGTTCCGGGCCAAAACAGGACCAGACAGGCTGTGATCTTTGTCCGGCAGGGTCGGCTGGCGATGGGAAGCAGGCGTGTGCGGTGTGCCAGCCTGGGACGTACAGTTCAAGCAAAGGCGCCACTTCTTGTGCTCAATGCGACGCCGGCACCTTTGCGTCTGGGTCAAGCGCCACTCAGTGCACAGCTTGTAGCCCTGGCACCTTCTCGGTCAAGGCCGCCAGTGCTTGCACAGCCTGCGCTGATGGGTATGTGGCATCAACAAGTGGCAGTACTGAGTGTCAAGCTTGCGACGCGGGGTCTTACTCTCTCTCCAAGACGACGTGTGCGAAATGCCCACCAAACACCTACTCAACAGCTGGGTCGGCTAGTTGCAAGACCTGTCCAGCTGGAAAGAAGGTTGATGCCGACGGCGTCGGTTGTGTCGACTGCCCAGCTGGAACGAAGGGCACGAATGATCCCAACAATCCTTGTCAGCCGTGTCCTGACGGGGAGATATCGTCAGGTGGCACAACAACCTGCTTTTCTTGCGGGGCAGGCACATATCCAACAGACGGCTCGACGGTCTGCAGCAAATGTCCAAAAGGAAAGTTCTCCACGGGCGGCCAAGCCACTTGTCTCGCCTGTGCTCCGGGTTCTTTCGCGGCTGAAGGTGCATCCTCATGCGATCCCTGTGCACCTGGAACATTCTCTGATAACGTCGGCGCAGACTCGTGCACAACATGCCCAGAGGGGCAGAGCTCTGCCAGTGGCCAGTCTAGCTGCATAGCCTGCCCAGCTGGTCAGTTTTCTTCAGGAGGTACCATTTGCACAAAGTGCCCAAAAGGATCCTTTTCGGCATCCGCCGGTTCTCCCAGTTGTACTCCCTGCGGCAAAGGACTATTCGCAAATGCTGAAGGCCAAAAGGAGTGCACGCCTTGCAGCGGCGGTACTTTCTCGTCCTCGGAAGGGTCCGTCAGTTGCACAGACTGCGAAGCAAACCAATACTCGCTCATGGGTAGTAGCACGTGTTCTACTTGTGAACGAGGGTCACAGGTGAACCAGGCCAAGGACGGTTGCAATCCATGCGCAGCCGGTACATCTGGCGGCGGCGAGAGTTCCTGCGTTGCCTGTGGGTCTGGCACGTATTCCAAAGCTGGTGCCTCTACATGCTCACCTTGCTCGGCTGGGTCTGTACCTAACGGAGCAGCCGACCAGTGCGAGCCTTGCAAGAGTGGTGAATATGCAGCCAGTGGCGATGCTACTTGCAAAGCATGTGGAAAAGGAAACGTGCCAACGCTAGAAAGGGACGGCTGTAACCCTTGCGACGCAGGCCGATTTTCAGCAGGCGGCGCCGACACTTGCACGGACTGCCCCTCGGGCAAGTACTCGGAAGCTGGATCCGAGAGCTGCTCAGCGTGCTCGGAAGGCAGCATCCCGAATGCCCAGCAGAGTGGCTGCAAGCCTTGCGAAGGCGGCTTGGTAGCTGTCAGCGGCGATTCAACATGTTCCCAGTGTAGTGTCGGACAGCAGCCCAATCTCCGGAACAGCGGTTGTGAGCCGTGCTCGGACGATCAAGTTAGCAACGGCCTGGAAGAATGCTATGCTTGTAAAGTGCGCCAGGAGCCAAACTCAATTGGGAGCGGCTGCGATGACTGCGAAAGCGACGAGGTCGGTGATGGCACCAAGGCGTGCACAACCTGCGAAAAGGGCAGCGAGCCAAACGAGAATAAGAGCGGGTGCACGCCCTGCCAAAACAAGCAAGTCAGCAATGGCATCACTGCTTGCAGGGCTTGCGATCCTGGCCAAGAGCCCACGTCGGACTTTGGTAGCTGCTCCCCTTGCGCGCCTGGGTCATTCAGTGATGGCAAGTCAGCATGCGCTGTGTGTGCAGATGGAAAGCAAGCGGCCATCGGTGGCGGGAGCTGTACACAATGCGAACCAAACGCAGTCAGCAAAAAGGGGGCAGTTTGCCAAGCATGCCCTGCCGGCACCGTGCCTGATTCAGATCAAGGCGCGTGCGTGCCTTGCCCACCCGGTCAGTATGCGGTCGAAGGCTTTGATGTGTGCTCAGACTGCGAGGCAGGAACTTTCTCTGCGAGCGAAGAGTCTGATGTTTGCTTGCCATGTGCGGCTGGCACATACTCTGCCGGAGGGGCCAAGTCATGCACCGCGTGTGCGCTGGGCCAGTATTCCAGCGCTGGTTCATCCAGATGCACCGAGTGCGAGGACGGCAGCGTCCCTGCCGACGGCCAGTCCAGATGTAAACCTTGTGAGGCCGGACAAGTTGCGGCCAAAGGTTCCGAAAAGTGTGAGGACTGCTCACCTGGATCGGCTCCGAACGGATCCAAGGGCCAGTGCCTGGACTGTCAGCCCGGTACCTTCTCGGCCGGAGGTTTCGACGAATGTATCCCGTGTGAGCTCGGCACCTACTCGAGCGCCTCAGGAGCGAAGCAGTGTGATGCTTGCGAAGCTGGTCAATTCCCGAACACTAAGAAAGAAGGATGCGAACCGTGCGCTGCGGGTCAAGTCTCACAGCCTGGTGATGCCAAGTGCCGTCCTTGTGAAGCCGGTCAGAAGCCCGCCGACGGCCAAGGTGACTGCGAAACTTGCCTGCCAGGAACCTTCTCATCTGAGCCTGGAAAGGCTTCCTGTTCGAATTGCAATAGCGGAGAAAGGCCGAATGATCAACAGACTGGTTGCGAATCCTGCCAAGAAGGCGAGGTGGCAGCTCCTGGAGAGCAGAAGTGTACAATCTGCGGCCCCGGCACGAAGCCCAACGGCAAGCGGACCGCCTGCGAGTCTTGCGATCCCGGATCTTACTCTCCTGGTGGTATGAATACTTGCACCTCCTGCAAACCTGGGTCTATCCCCAACTCCGACCGGAGCGCTTGCGACTCCTGCGATCCTGGCCTTTATTCGGCAGATGGAGGAACCGCGTGCAAAACTTGCGACAATGGCCAGAAGCCCAATTTGGATCGCGATGGTTGTGACCCTTGCGGACCAGGCGAAGCCGCGAAACCTGGTGATACGGAATGCACCGAGTGCTTGGTAGGCTACGCTCCCGACAAGTCTAAAGCCTCCTGTGTTGAGTGCTCCGCCGGAACCTATTCACCTGGTGGTGCCGACACTTGCAACCACTGCGAGCCAGGGCAGTTCGCTGGCAAAGGTGCTGGAGCTTGCGAGGACTGTCAGCTGGGTTCTGTTCCCAACGACCAGGGCGACGGCTGTCGAGACTGCGGTCCTGGCGCGGTCGCAAAGGGGGGAGACGCGACCTGCACAACATGTTCTGAAGGCCAAGCCCCTAATGAAGACCGGAGCAAGTGTGTCACATGCGATGCTGGAACGCGAGCCAGTCCTGAAGGCTGTATAGCCTGTGAGTCGGGCACTTTCGCAGTCCGCGGTTCTATGCAATGCGAGACATGCCCGGGCGGCCAAGAGCCCAACTCGGAGCAGTCTGGCTGTGAGCCTTGCAGCCCAGGTCTTTTCAGGGCCGAGGGTGGTTCTGGCATTTGCGAAGCATGCTCGCCAGGAACGTTCTCTCTCGGTGGCGCGACTCAATGCCGCGAATGCGATGCTGGTCACGTTCCTGTAGATTCGCAGGACGCTTGTCGTGAGTGTGACGCAGGCCAAGTTGCGAAGAGTGGCGACGCGACCTGTCAAAATTGCGAACCTGGCAGTGCGCCGTCTCAAAGTCGATCGGAATGTGGATTATGCCCCCCCGATCAAGTCAGTGACGGCCAGACACCGTGCTATTTCTGCGAAGCTGGCTCTGCTGCCAACAAGCTACAGACTGCGTGCTCGCCATGTGGCGCTGGCCAACAAAGCGATGGCAAGACTCCTTGCGGCGCTTGCAGGATTGGGGAGAAGGCAAAAGACGATGGCACTGGGTGCGAAAAGTGTCCTCCAGGTCATGTGAGCGACGGCATTACTGGCTGCATCGCTTGCAAGGCCAATGAACAGCCTAGTGTCCATGGCGATGAGTGTGATGCCTGTCCCGATGGGCAAGTCAGTGATGGTACCAAAGCCTGCGCACCCTGCGATCTTGGGTCTGAACCGAATTCTCAAGGCTCTTGCACTCCATGCGATGCAGGTATGGTCAGCAACGGCATTGGCAAATGCAAGCCGTGTTCAGCCGGGTCAAAGCCTGACGAGAAGAACGGCAGCTGTGAGAAATGCCCTGCAGGAGAGATCAGCGATGGCGAAGGCGGCGCCTGTCGTTTCTGCGACCCCGGCAGCGAAGCCTCGACTGATCAGACATCATGCAATGCCTGCACCGGAAGCAAGCAGAGCGACGGCACAGTACCGTGTGGCCTTTGCGAAGCTGGGAAACAAGCCACCGGCGACCACCGGGGCTGCGAGGCTTGTGCGGCCGGCCAATATTCGAATGGACAGGATTCAGGTTGTGTACCTTGTCCTCCGGGCAAATTCTCAGCTGACCCTGGATCTGCTGAATGCACCGCCTGCGGAGAAGGGCAGTTCTCTACCTCAGGTTCGAAGAGTTGCGCAGTTTGTCCCAACGGACAGCGCCCCAAGCCCGACCAGTCGGGTTGCGAGGACTGTGATGCAGGTCAAGTCGTCCTGGCAGGCGCGACAACTTGTACGAGCTGCAAGGCCGGGGAGATTCCAAACAAGACCAAGAATGGCTGCGACAAGTGTGCTGAGGGCCAAGTTGCTGCCCCCAGCTCGACAACGTGCACAGTGTGTGACCCTGGGACGGCGCCCAACGAACTCAAGAGCGCATGTGTTGCTTGCTCTGCTGGTCAAGTCAACAATGGCAAGAATCAGTGCACAAGCTGTAGTAAGGGTACGGCACCAAATAAGGACAAGACGGCCTGCACCCCTTGTGCGCGTGATCAAACCAGCAATGGTGTTGAAGCTTGTTCTTCCTGTTTGCCTGGCACCCAGCCCAAGGCTGACAAGAGCGGTTGTGAAGGGTGCCCCTTAGGTCAGCAAAGCGATGGCAGAAGGACCTGTGCTTCCTGTGAGGCAGGATCCTACGTCAAAGCTGGCGGCAATGGCTGCCAGCGCTGTCAAGCTGGTTTTTACAGTGATGGCACCTTCGAGTGCCGGCCGTGTTCGCCTGGCGAATACTCGTCCGCTGGCGCAGCAACCTGCAAGAAGTGTGCTTCTAACGAGATCTCCCTGTCCGGATCGGCTACGTGCACAAAGTGCCAGGCCGGTACCGAACCTAACCACGACAACAACACTTGCGATCCATGCGGCGACGGAGAATTCAGCAACGGAAGCAGAGGCTGTGCAACTTGTCCTGCAGGCTCAAAGCCCGATGCAAAAAAGTCTGCATGTGAAAAGTGCCCAGCTGGCCAAACGTCGTCAAGCGGCGACGGCGGTTGTAAAAACTGTTCTCCTGGCAGCTTCATCAACAATGCGCAGACAGAATGCATACCTTGCGAAGCCGGCAAGTTCAGCGACGGTAAAACCGCATGTCAGAAGTGCGCCAAGGGCTCTTATTCTCAAGCTGGGTCCGAGAAATGCACTGTGTGCTCCAGTTCGACCTTTAGCGACGGCACCGCGCCCTGTGCTGCTTGTCCTCCTGGCTCCTTCGCAAACCGTGACCAGAGTGGGTGCGAACCTTGTGCGTCCGGTAAGGTCAGTGACGGCAATACTGTTTGCCGTAGCTGCAAAGCAGGAGAACGCCCCAAGGCAGATCATTCCGGTTGCGAAGCCTGTCCAATTGGTCAAGTTGGGGACGGCTCAAAGTGCGAGTCTTGTGGTAAGGGCCAGTCTCCCAAAGAAGACAAGAGTGGCTGCAACACTTGTGCAACTGGCCAGGTCAGCAATGGTGGAGACGCTTGCTCGGCATGTTCACCAGGTTCACAGCCAAAGAAAGATCGAAGCGGGTGCGAGGTTTGCCGTTCTGGTCAGGTGAGTGATGGCAAGTCCGCTTGTTTCTCTTGTGCCAAGGGGTCAGAGCCAAAGGGAGACTCGGGCGGCTGCGAACCCTGCACCTCGGGCAAGGTCAGTGACGGTGAATCTGAATGCACTGCCTGCTCTGCTGGTCAGAAGCCAAAGGAAGACCGCAGCAGTTGTGAGGAGTGCCCGTCTGGACAAGTCGCAGACGGCAAGGGTGGTTGTCAGTCGTGTGAAGCTGGCTCCGAGCCCAATCTCGACAAAGGAGGCTGCACACCATGCGACAAGGGAAAGTTCAGTGATGGCACCAAGGCTTGTGCTGCCTGTCCACTTGGAGAAGCACCAACAGATACGCAAGGAAACTGTGAGCCATGCAGCGGCGGCAAAGTCTCTCAAGGTGGCAGATGTGAGGCCTGTCCAGCTTCAAGTCAGCCCAAGAAAGACAATGACGGTTGTGAACCATGCCCCGTGGGTATGGTCGGCGACGGCACCGGCCCTTGCTACAAATGCAAAGAAAAGGAGGAGCCAAAGACGGATGGTAGCGGCTGCAACGCTTGCGAAGCCGGTGAAGTGAGCGACGGTTCCACCTCCTGTGATACTTGCCCCCCAGGCAAGCAGGCCAAATCTGATGATAGTGGTTGCGAAGTCTGCGGTCCAGGCAGATCCAGCACCGGAACTGGGCGCTGTGACTTTTGTCCTCCAGGCTTCTTTGCAAAAGAAGACGGCACAAGCTGCGATCCATGCGCAGCCGGCCAATTCAGTGACGGCAAGGCTCCGTGCGACTTCTGCCCTGTAGGTTACGAACCTAAGGAAGATCGCACTGGTTGCGACAAGTGCAAGGCCGGCCTTGTGAGTAACGGAAAGTCCAAGTGTGCTCCCTGTGATAAGGGAGAACAACCCAACCAGCAGTCCGGTATGTGCATGCCTTGTGGACCAGGGCTCGTCAGCGATGGCACAGCTTGCAAGACTTGTGCAGCTGGTCAAGAACCTCAGAGCGATAACGGTGGATGCCAAGACTGCCAGTCCGGCTTCGTCAGCGATGGCATGAAAGCCTGCCATGAATGCTCCCCTGGTTCAGCCCCTCTCAATAACAAGGAGTGCAGAGAATGCGAGCCTGGCTCGTACAGCAACGGCAATGCTGCCTGCGCAACCTGCTCACCCGGCGAACGCCCGACATCAAACAAGGGTGGTTGCGAAAAATGCCCGAACAATGGTACTGGCGATGGAAAGACATGTTCCTCATGCGACCCCGGCAAGAGGCCCAAGTCGGACAGGAGCGGCTGCGAACCCTGCCCTCGAGGGCAATTCGGCGACGGCAACAGTTGTTTCAGTTGTCGACCCGGTCAGAAGCCCAAGAGTGATTCCACAGGATGCGACGATTGCCCGATCGGCCAAGTTGGCGACGGTGCGAGTTGTTCTGCTTGTCTCACTGGACAGAGGCCGAAAGAGGATCGCACCGGCTGCGAGACCTGTCAAGATGGCCAGCTCGGCGATGGAAAGCGTTGCTACCAATGTGATCCCGGCCAGAAACCCAACGACGCTGGAACAGATTGCGAAGAATGCCCCTCAGGGCAGATCAGTGACGGCAAGAGGTGTTCCAAATGCCTCATCGGATCCAAGCCGAACCCGGGCCGGAACGATTGCATTCCCTGCGGTATTTCTGGCAGCCCAGATGCACTTTGCGCTACTTGCACTGGAAAGCAGGTTCCTAAACCAGATCTGACTGGATGTATGGATTGCGACCCGGGCGCTGTGCCTAAGGGTGACGGGACTTGCAAAACATGCGGCGGAACAGAGGTTGTCAGTGAGGACGGCATGGAATGCATTAAGGATTGCGGTGCTCGTGCCAAGCCAGATGCTCTGTCTCCGAGCGGCTGCAAGTGTGACGCTCCTGGCGCCGAATATCGTGGCGACCAGACATGCAGCTGTCCCGATGAAGGTGCGCGGCTGAGTGGTGGCGTCTGCGTCTGTTCCGAACCCCGGGGTTCTGAATGGACTAAGGATGACCTGACCAACACCTACTCCTGCACGTGCCCTCAGGGTCAGAGTCCGAAAGCCGGTGTTTGTACTGGCACAACAATCTGTGGTGAAGATGCCGTGGATGACGGAAATGGAAATTGCGTTTGCAAGGCCACTGGCGCAACGTTCGACGAAAGTTCCCAGTCTTGCACGTGCGATGGAGGCGCAAGTTTGAGCAACGACGGCACCAAGTGCCAATGCAGCACGCCCGGAGGATCTCAATACCAGGAAATAGGAAACACTGGCAAATACGATTGCCGCTGCCCTTCGGACAAGCCAGAACTTGAAAACAACGTCTGCATGGTTGCACCATCCACCACGTGCGGGAGCCACGCGGAGATCAACAAGGATGGCTCGTGCGAATGTCATGCTCCTGGAGCCGACTTCATTTCTACCGATAAAACTTGCAGCTGCGGCACCAACGCCAGATTAAGCGATGATGGCAAAGAGTGCAGTTGTATCAACCCGAAAGGGGGCCAATGGACTTCAGGCAAAAACTTCAAATGGACTTGTGAGTGCAACTCCGAACAGCAAGAGCGTGATGGCGAATGCGTCTCCTCAACAACAATCACCGACTGCGGCGATGACGCCTCTCTCTCAGACTCGGGAGTCTGCGTCTGTTTGGCACCTGGGGCCGACTTCATCACTAGCGACAAGTCTTGCACCTGCGGCCCTCACGCCAAGTTGAGCGCCGATGGCAAACGCTGTGAGTGCAAGGACCCGAGGGGCGCCGATTGGGTAGCAGCCAAAGACTCTTCTTTTGTTTGCCAATGCCCGACTGGATCCCATGATCAGGACGGTGTGTGCGTCGCTGATATGACAACAACGCACTGTGGCTCTTACGCATCTCCCGACATTTTTGGTACCTGCAAATGCCGCGCGCCTGGAGCAGATTTCGACACGGACAAGACTTGCACTTGCGGACCTAATGCCAAGCTGAGCGCTGATGGCAAGTCTTGTACTTGCAATTCTCCGCGCAGATCAATCTGGGCCAAGGGTGCGAACGACAAGTACTCATGCACCTGTCCGCATGGCGAGGAGAACATTGATGGAGCCTGTTCAGTTCAACCTACGCACTGCGGCGCAAACGCTGCACCAGATGCCCACGGCAGATGCATCTGCAAGGCTCCTGGAGCTTTGTTTGGGTCTGGTAAGGCCTGCACATGTGGCTCTGACGCCACTCTTAGCAAGGACGGAAAAACCTGTGTCTGCTCTGCAACCACAGCAGCGTGGAAAGTTGGCAAGGATGGCAAGCACGGGTGCGTTTGCTCCGACGGCACGAAGCCTCAGAACGGCGTCTGCTCAAGTCCTCAGCCTGACTGCGGCCATTCGGCCACGCGCGATACGAAAAATGCCTGCGTGTGCAAAGCCTCTGGCGCCGTCTTCAAAACCGACAAGAGCTGCAGTTGCGGCAGCGATGCCTCACTCAGCTCTGACAGCAAGTCCTGCATTTGCTCTGTCCCCACCGCCAAATGGACAAAGGGTTCAGATGGTCATTATTTTTGCGTCTGCCCAGACGGTCATAATGTAAAGGGCGGCCGCTGTGCTGCAGCGACTCCTGAGTGCGGCGATCACGCTACGAAGCAAGGCAGTCAATGCGTCTGCAAAGCCGCTGGTGCCAAGTTCACGAATGACAAGATCTGCAGCTGCGGAGGCGATGGTTCACTCAGCCCCAATGGAAAATCTTGCACCTGCTCTGCCAGGGGTGCCACCTGGACTAGGGGCGCGAAAGGTCAATACGCCTGTGTCTGTCCAACTGGTCAGTCTGTTAAGAACGGCGCCTGCGTTAAGTCGGAAGTAAGCTGCGGCCGTGGAGCTTTCCAGACGAACGGCGTATGCTCCTGCAAGGCTCCTGGAGCTACTCTCAACAGGTCTGATCGGTCTTGCGGCTGTGGTCCCAGCGCATCATTAAACCAAGACGGTTCGAAATGCGTGTGTTCAATCAACCGCGCATCTTGGACCAAGGACAACGCTGGGGTCTACTCATGCCAATGTCCAACTGGCCAGATCGAGCGCAACGGCGAATGCCGAGAACCCGCTCCTAACTGTGGCCGTTACGCATCCCTGCAACAGAAGAGCAATGTGTGTGAGTGCCAGGCACGAGGTGCAACATTTCAAACCGTCGACAAGTCTTGCCAATGCGGTCCCGACGCTGTGCTTTCAAGCTCTGGTACCACCTGTGTTTGCAACGCCGAGGCCGCGAAGTGGACACTCGGGAACTCAGGAAAATACTCATGCCAGTGCCCCAATGGCCGGACCCCAGTCGGCAATCGTTGCGATCCGGATTGCGGCCAGCAAGCCAAATGGAAGAGCGGCTCCAGTTCTAGTCAGGGACAGTGTTTGTGCAACAACGCCATGCTTGTCTATAACCCGGATAAGCGCTCATGCGATTGCGGCACCGAAGCAAGTGTTGACTCGAGAGGCTCGAGCTGCATTTGCAAGAAGACCGGCATGCTCTGGGGAGCCATCAGTCATACTTGTGCGTGTCCCAAGGGTATGCAGTTCAATGGCAGTAAGTGCCAGAAGTCGGCAAACGAGATGTTCGCAACAACCAAAGATGGATCAAACGACAGGAAACCTAGCACTGGGTTAACCGCTGGGGACAACTTGGGAGGGAAGACCGCTGCGAGCGGACCTGACCAGTCTAGCAAGTCGACGGGAAGTCAGTCGGCTGGTGATGAAACGAAAGGTGGTGCGTCGACGCGTTAATCGAGCACAAATGAGGTGCAGGCCACTACTAGGCAGGAAGCTAGGACGGGGTAGGCATCTGGAAGCATCATCATCCGCATCATCAAACCCAAGTAACGGCTACGTCGTCAAGATCAACTCGGATCATAGGGGTGAAGCGGCAAGCAACATGCACGCAAAATCAGAAACACAGAGCCGTTAGTGAATGAAAGCGTAAAAATTCGAGTTTTATTAGTATTCTAAATTCGCGTGGTAGGTTGAGCCTCGTCAAATTCAAATCCTGATCCTGGCGCGGCGGCGTCCACCAGCTGGTGGTGATGGTGATGCGGCGCAGTCGTAGTGGGCTCGGCAGCAGTTGCTGGAAGGGCGGTAGGGGAAATCATTATGACCTCGGCGTCCTCAGGCTCCCAGATGAACTCCACTACGTGGTCGTCCTCATTCTCATCAACACTTGGCATCATCTCGTTAACAAGGCCGCAGATCTGATCTTCGCCGGCACCGAATTGCTTTAGTGTCGCTTTATAAAGTAGATGAAGGCGTTCTAGCCGCCGTTGAGGCAAACACGGCCCGCGGTGGGGCTCTCCTTGCATCCTCGGTTCTCCACTCGATTGGGCGTAGATGGAGTTAATCCTCAGAAAGACAAGTGCGGCTCAAATGCCAAGAGCACATGCCATCCCGGAACAGCCAAAAGCCTCTACTTCAGCTTTAATTTGTGATTTTTCAAGCCTCAGGTCCCTGCTAAAGCCGAGGCATGTCGTGCCCAACCGGCGCATAGCAAGCCGTTGCGAAGCATCGATGGTTGGAAACCACCAACGACAAGGCTAACAAACTGGAGATAGAGTCAAAGTAGCAAGGGGGTGAAGAAACAAGCCATCCCACCTCGCTAACCTCGTCATGTACAGCCTAAGGCGGCGCATTATTGGACTTACACAGCCCGCGAAGACTGCCATCTTTTTTTCTGTTTCTTCCCGACAGGCTCCACAATGTCGTACGAGTGAGCGGAATTCATCACTTTTCACTTGTTTTTTCTAGTCTTCCTACTTTTTTTTTTTTACCCTGTTGGTCTGAAAGCGGTTACTTGGGGGACACCTAGGTGTAATATGGTCTAGTCCATCCGGACCGGGCAGAACCGGCAAGGTCAGGTTGTGCCGACGAAGCTATCGAGGCCGAAGTTTTGCGTGGCTAGTCTGCAGGCATGTTCAATAAAAAGAGCCTGTCCACGCCAGTCTCTCGTAGTTTTTGAGCCAGTAGTTGATCAAGTGCAGCTCTGTTCTTTCTGAAATATCTTGTGGCATCTCTTGCACGCCTCACTCTGAGTTTCCCTTCCAACCAAAAAATGGCTACTCACACACTGAAGCAGCTGGCCGCCGCCGCCATCGTGGTGCAGTCCCTAGCTGGTCTGGCTTCTGCCGCCGCCGTCCCTATCGTTGCTAGGGCTGGTGCTGAGCCTGGCCTGCCTCATGCCTCCGACACGACGAGCTACTGCTCTTGGTGGGCCGACTTTGATGGTTCGCAGACATGCCAAGAGCTCGTAGAATTCAACTGGATCGACATCGAGACATTCCGTCGCTGGGTAAGCACTGCTCTCTGATATTCCTACCAGTAACCCTCCTAACCGCACATGGGAAGAATCCTTCTGTCGGCTTGGGCTGCTCCAGTATCAAGACTGGCAACAGCTATTGTGTCGAGGCCTACGACGAGCCTACTCCTCCGCTGGAAGACGACAATGAAGCTGAACCAGTCCTTGAGACCAGCACCACCACCAACAAACCCGCTGTTACCTCTGCCACCAGCAACATGGTTCCTGCCGTACCCTCAACCACCACTACTGCTGGTAATGGTGTTGAGACTCCTGAGGCCGTCCAGAACGCCATCGTCAAGAACTGCGCCAAATTCCACTTTGTTGAGTCTGGTGACTCTTGCGACGCCATTGCTCAACTTTACGGCCTTACCAGCGCTCAATTCCGCTCCTTCAACGGCCTCAACAACCGTTGCACCAACCTCTGGGGTGATGCTTACGCCTGTGTTGGTCTCATCGGCGGCAACCCCACCCAGTCCTCCCCTGCTACTACGACCACCAAAGCCGGCAATGGCGTGGCGACTCCTGCCCCCGTCCATAACGGCATTGCAAAGAACTGTAATAAGTTTTACTTTGTAAAGGATGGTGACTCTTGCGCTGCTATCGCCAAGAAGTACAACGTTCGAAACGCTGATATCGTCACCTGGAATGGCCTGAACGCTGGATGCACGAACATCTGGCTTGATACCTATGCTTGTATCGGCGTTATCGGCGGTAGCACTATTGCTCCTGCCCCTACTACCACCAAGCTCTCCAACGGTATTAAGACCCCTTCTCCAGTTCACAACGGCATTATTTCCAACTGCAACAAGTTCCACAAGGTGGTCTCAGGCGAAACCTGCGAAACCATTGCCAAGAAGATTGGCATGAAGAACACAGAATTCAAGCACTTGAACAACGTCAACAACAGCGGCTGCGCTAAACTCAAGGCAAATGTCTACACCTGTATCGGCTATGCTGGCGCTACCTCGCCCACCCAAGGCCAGATTGCCTCCAAATGCAAGAAGTATGAGTGGGTTGGCGATAATGACTCGTGCGCGGCCGTTGCTAAGCGCCGAGGCATCACCGTCAAGCAGCTTACGACCTGGAACCCGTCCATCGGCAGCGACTGCACAAAGCTCTGGGCTAAGACTTATGCCTGTGTGGGTGTTTGAGAGATCTAGACCGAGTTTATCCGTCTTTTAACAGACTACTACGAGTTTTGCGTGCGAGTATTTTGGGACGAGACCACCGTTGCCCAAGCTCCTGATGGTGGGTGGCCCTCCATCACTCAGGTAAGTGTTTCTTGAACCGCTCGACTTCAAATGCTGATCCCAGTCTTAGGAAACCCTCGGCAATCTCAAAAAGAACGACGCAGTCATTGAATTACTTCGCAACCTTCCCTACCCCCAAAAAAACGATAGTTGCCTAGACGACCCAGTCCTCATGTTTGACACACCTGTGGTGGACTACCGTGATGACAAAATCCACAGGGAAATTGAAGCGAAAGGACTGACCAGTCATATGGAGCCGTACGAACCCTCCCCGCCCTACTGCGTAGGCATTGCCATGACGCGATCTAGGAACGGATTCTGGATCATCTTTAACACATCAGATGGTCGCATCTATTGGGGCAGCCCGGGCGGAGAAATCGACGAGGAAGAGCCCGAGCTCAACGACATTGTCAAGGAAGAAAAGGGATCACCAAGCCCAGGCGAGGACTGGTGGTGGGGCTGCAATGTATACGAGCCGGCCGACTTTTTTGCTATATGCAAGCAGCAATTTCGTGAAATGAGCTGGATCGGCTTACAGAGGAACACTATTGACCATGAAGATGCCGGATGGGAATATGACCCAGAGTTGACACCGGAAAACGAGTTTACACACGACACAATGGCGAGGGTGATGTTGTCGTTGGGATGGCCAGGTGATGGCAATGGAACAGGCTGGGACCTACACAAGTTTATCGACGTACTTAGCGAAGTTGAGAAAGAAAAGGAGTAGGAAAAACACATGTGTTCACTAATGATCTATTAGACAATTGTGACAAGCTACACATTGCAGAGAAAGAACCTAGAATGTTTGAAGCTTACTAGGCATCTAGTCAACTTCATTGCATTACACGTAATACCACATCATCTCTCTTCCTGGTCGTATGCCATTGTAATTAACGTTATAGTGGTAGAAAGTTGCGAAGAGTAGAAAAACGGCAGGTTGAGAGACGAAGAGGTTAGGAGGGAAACCTAACACAAGGAACCTTTAAATACAAGCAACTCTAGCTTTAGTGGATCACACTGATAGCTCGGTCTAGGGGCTTGCTGCTGCCTCTCCCTGTTGGTAGGCTGCTCCACTCGCCGCGTCTTCTCAACTGTGTTATTGCTGCAACGCGTGATTTTTGAACGAATTAGTACCTAAGCGTGCGGCTGCTATATTTGATGATGTCAAGGGTCCGGGTTGTGACGGCATCTCTGTGACGAGTTGTACAGTGTGGCGACAAAAGTTTGCGAACAGGCCCCCACCCACCTAGATAGTCTCCTATAACACGAAATATATACGATCTTTTCTATATGCTTGCATAGCTGCCTAAAATAGCAGAAAGAGGTGAGTTTAGTGCTATTATAAGCAGAAATTATTAAAGAAAATATTGATTTAATTTTACGTTTAAAGCTTTTATAGTAATAATATAAAACATAGGTTTATTATACTAAAGCATTGCTAAGCAGTTTGCTATAACACTATTTAGTATTGTGAGGAAGCAACAACACCTCCTAAAGAACACCTAAGAATAGTATTCTTACTAATAGAAGTTGTAGTTATAGTATAATTAAAGAGTAAACTTAAAGAATAGTATATAAAGTATATATAACTTTTGTTAATACTACAAGGAAGGTCCCATCTTTGCCTTATAGTCTCAGATTATATTAAAAATAAAAGCTATTATTCCTATTAAATTTTTTAAACTTAATTCTATATTATTATTTATTACACCGCTGGCACAACTGCACGCGGTTCCTCTATTCTACCGCCAGGGGGAAAACCCTCTATAGGAAGAAAACCCCTAGATCGACTGTATACAGTTCAGTGCGCGGCCAGTGCGCGGGCGCAGCGGCCGCGCCTTAAGGCTTCTAACGAATGAAAAGAGTGAGCGCCTTACTGCGCAAACTTGCGCCCTTAGCTTAAGGACAAGAACAACAAACAAACAGCCCGCAGGTCAGGACTAGTGTAGCTGCGCGCAGCAGACGCAGCGGGCCTGTGCCGCGCACACGTTGCTTGCAGCCATCCGCAGGCACGCTTGTGCTAACAATAGCACAAGCTAGGGCAGTGTTTGGCAAGGTACGTGAAAGGGGCCTTAGGGGCCGGGCTGGTCACGCACCTCGCCAGTCTGCTGCCTTAGGCATAGCTGCCTGGGCCACCTTGGACGGATGGCTGCGCAGGTGGATCCCACTGGCCGACAAAGGGACAAAGAGCGGCCAGAGGGCGCCTTGGCGTGCGTTGGGCCAGTGGGCAGCCGGGGCGGGTGCGCAGCGGCACCTGCCCTCGTCCTCCAACCTGCGTGCAGGCACCCAACGGCCGCGTCCGAGCATATTAAACAGAACAGCTGCTGGCAGCTGCCAAAACAGCCGTTTCTTTGACAGCCGTTTCAAGCCCGATCAGGGCCTCAAAAGGGGGGGTCCGGGGAAGACCTACTGGGGCAGCTATATAATGCCCTTCTTTTCCTTCCTCCTAGTCTTTCCTTCCTTCTTCCTTCAACATCCTGATCGTTTAGGTAAGTTCAGCCCCTCTCCTCTGCCCTAGTTCTAATGCGATCCTAAGTTCGCAAATCAATACTGCTTCCACACTGCCCCTACTCCTACTCCCTAAACAACTTAACAACGTAAGTCTGCTGCAGCTTTGCTGCAAGATAAGTCTAACGTTTGTAGAAGAATAGCTAGCAACAACAACGCTAACACCAACAGTTCTAGTCTGGCTTCGCCCTAAGGCGAGCCTAAGCTAAAGAAGCAAAAGACTAGCACTCCAAAGACAAAGGAGCGGATCTAGTACGACCTTAGTGTCTATACGCTCTAGAAACCCTCCTGCAACCCCTGCGTTACCTGTATAGTCGAAGACAACGGTCATTGCTGTTTCTATAGTAAGCGAACCTCCCCCGCTGCAGAGCCGCTGCGGTATCAGTGCTGACAGATAGCAGTGAAAGAACGCGGTCCTTAGGACCTGTCCTGCGTCTGCTGCAAAGGTAGTAAAGGCGCCTGCTCGAACACAGAGGGGGACCTAGCCGCTGCCGCTGCGGGTCTGAACAAGGCTAACGCTGACCACTTTATAGGTCACATCTAATGTCGCCCTAGTGCCAGTGCTAACCCGTCTATAGGCCGCTCTAACCGCTAAGACCGCTTAAGTCTGTAAGAAGTGGGTGGCAAAGGTGAAGGAAGCCTATACTAAGAAGAAGGGAAAGAGCGTCGCCGTTCCGGCCCCAGTGCTCGCCAGTGGCGGGTCCGCCCTAGACCGCATCGCTGACAGTCTGGAGCGCATCGTCGAACTGCAGACGCGCATGGCGCAGCACCAGGCGCTGGCCCGGCCCGACGTCGCCCGAACTTAATTCTATACCTTTATACTTATATATTTGTAACGGATAGAGATAAGTTAGGTATAGCAGTAAGGGGTGGATGTATTGCAAGACTAACTCTTGACCGCCGTCAAGGTTTCTCTAGGCGCTGTGAGTTATATCCTTCTAGCACCCAGGGTTCCCTTGCTATTTATGTGCAGATAACTATAGGGTAGGTTACAACCCTCTTAGCCACTTTGTTACAATTATCCCTCTTCTATAGCCTGCCGTCTTGTTAGGCTGTTATTTAAGAATGCCTTAGGCTTTACTTGCAGTTACGTTATTTATTTACGCCTTAAGCCTTAATTATAGTTACAATATTTATTAGCGCTTTAGGCTATAAGCGTAGTTGCGTTATTTACTCTACAACTATTTAAGCTTTACATTTATATACCTTTTCATTCTATTAAAACATTGTTTTCTTTACTACTTATATTCTTTTCCTCTCTTTATTTTTAATATCTTTTTCTATCTTTAAGTACTCTTTAAATACCTTTTAAATTACATACAATTTCTATTAACATTATAGTTAATACTATTTCTAAGAATTGTGCTAAGAATAACAGTAAAAGTAGAGCTGCTTTAGTCTTTAGTTCTATATATAGTAACTATTTAGCTATAAGTACTTAATTACTTACCTTAAGTTTATTTACTTATCTTCTCTACTAGTAGTCTTTCTTAACCTAGTTAAAATCAGGCCTTTGTTAAGCATGGTTTGCCTATCTGTTGTAGTTAAGTTATGCCTAAGCTAGGTTCTTAGTAGAGTAGTGCCGCTGCTTAGAAACTAGTAAACCTTTTTACTGTTCTATAAGGTACTAATAATATTGCTTGTTAACTCTTTCTCTCTTTACCTACAATTTATTTTAAGCCTTACAATAAGTGCTAAGATTATTGCGTTAAGCCTAAATTAGCTACTTTTAAGGCTGTTAATAATAGCAACCTTAGTTTAAGTTTTTGTGTCTTAAGGAAGCGTTGCAATCTTTACGTTATGTTTAATACAACTATAAATACTAAGGATAATAATATAAAGCTAGAGCTTAATAATAATAAGCTAGATAATAACAAAGAACTTAAGGCTGCTTTTAGAGCTATTATAGGCAACTTGCATATTAAAAGTACTGCTTTTAACAAATAGCTAGCATTGCAAAAGCTTATCTCTTTGCCTTCTATTAATCTTTAGCCTACTTTTAAGCAATTAATGTTTGTTACGTATATATTTGCCTTTATTGTTAATACTAATAGTAGTAACAAGATAGATATTAATGCTACTAAACCCTTTGCGATTTCTAAGAGTATATTAAACAGTAACTTTATGCATACCTTCTAAGACCTTACCTTCTTTATCTATAACTAGTGCATAAAGTGTCTCTAGAGTAAGAAGTATGCTTAAGATTGTATGTTTAAGAAAGACAATATTTTAACTCTACCTTTAGTTATTTCTTACTACTCTAAGAATAGTTGCTATTATACTTTATATATTAAAAAAAAGTTGTTTTGTAAAAAGGTAAATATTGCTTTTAACTTAGTTATATATTATTTACTAACTTTCTTTTCTAAGCTGTTAGTAAGATAGCTAATAACTATAACAATCTTGTCTAGGCTATTTAGTAGGCTTGTTACCTTTGCTTAATTTATAAGGTTACTACTTAGCACTAGTGTAACAGCTTAACTATAGTTAATCTTTATTTAAGTAAAACTAATTCTACTAATAGTTAGTAATACTTCTTCTCTAAGTAGACTTATATACAAATCTTAAGACTTATACTATAGCTAGTTAATACTTTTAGCCTTATAAAAAGCAAGCACTATTATGCTTATAGTATTTTAAGTAAGAAAGGTACTTCAAAGGCTGCTGCCTATAAAAGTTTTATAGGCGCTTATTATATAAAGATAGGATCTTATATTAAAAAGCTAGACTTTAATACAGTATAGTTTTAGACTTTTCTTATAACTAACTTAGCCTTGCTAATATATTAACTAGCCTTAAGCTAAGCATAAGTAGTATATAGCTTATATACATTCTTATCTCTTACTTAAAGATAATAGGTACAACTTTTAGCACTAAGCTCTTTACTAGTTTATAAATAGAGTTACTATAGCTCTTTATAACAATTTAAACAATCTAGGTAATAAAATCGCTTTTAATTTACTTAAGTATTGTAGGTACTAAGCTATCTTAACAGTAGCTATTAATACTTATATATTCTATACTTAGTTTATTTAAGTAGTTAGTTACTAAAAAATTAAGTGTTTGTTAAGAGGTAGAAAGGATTGTTTAGGCAATATGTTTATAGTTATTAATAATTTAAATTAATTTTGTCTTTTTATAGTCTTTCTTAGTAACGTTGTTAAGTGCAACTTAAGCCTATATCTAGACCTACTTAGGTTTAAGTGTTTCTTAACTTGTAGAATTATGTAACTAGGTCTTGTGCGTTTATGTTTATAGCTAGGACCTATTTATTGTACTCTACTAGCCATCTTTTCTATTTAATCAAGTAATGCTACTTACCTTAAATATGTTTTACATCTATAATTGCCTCTACCTCCTACTCTTCTTTGTCTTCCTTTAGGTCTAGCATAGAAAGCTGTTAGTTATTCTCTTCTATTCTTACCTGCTAAGGCTTTAATTAACTAATGTAAAAGACGTTATGTAGTTAGAAGTACTTCTCTAGTAGAGCAATTCAGTATGCTTGTAAACTAATTAGTTATAGTACGTAAAATAGTCCTACTTTTTGTATTTACATTTTCTAGTATTCGTTCTGAAATCTTATATTTTAGGTTAATAGTAGCACTAATTAGCCCTTTTTAAACAAAAAGTTTTTATACTATTAGTTGTAATTCTCTATTATCTATATTATAGCCTTTTCCTAGTATTCTTATAAACTAGCTTTCTTTTCCTATAGTTTCTTAACATATGCTTAAGCGTCTAGTACTCTTCCTTTATTTATTTTATTCTTAAGACAGCAATAGAATTCTAGGTTATAGCCTATTAGTGCTTTGTTTAGTAACAGTTCTATGCTTACGTTCCTAGCTAAATTTATAGTAAACTATGCTCTTTATAGCAGTCTAGGCTATATTGTTAGCGTCTCTCTTATATAGCATCTTAAGTAGTGCTCTAGAGTTTAATTTGTTCTTTCTATTTGCTTATTTATTTAAGAATAAAACGCAGTTAATAGTTGTCTTTTAATCTATAATTAGTAATAAAGTTCTAACTAAAAATTACTTATAAAAACGCTTTGTTTATTTAATACTATACCTAAAAGTGCTTTAAATTAGAGTTTTACTTTCTAGTAGCATAGCTCTATAAGCTGTACTATAGTTATTATAGTTGATACTAGTAAGAATATAATATACTTACTAAACTTATTTATAATAATTAAGATAGTATTAACAAAGTTTCCTTAAAATATAAGTTTAGGTAGCCTTATAATAAAGTCTATAAACAGTTGACTTAGTAGCTTTTTTAGCAGTAGCAAAGCTTTTATTTTGCTATATAGTCTATACTTTTTTATAGTTGTTCTCTAGCATATATTGTAAGTTTAAACGTATTGCTTTACGTTTTAATCTAACCTACACTAGTAGAATTTCCTACAAATCAGCTTTACTAATAATATTGCATTCTACTTTAGTATTAAGATTAATATAGGCATAGTGCCTTCTTTAGATAGTAATAAAAGTATAGAATTGCATCTATATTCTAACTATAACTTATAAGTCTAGGTTCAAACTCTCTTTAACTCCCTTACTTTTCCCTAGTTTTTGATAGTACTCTAAGCTACTGCTTTCTTTAAGCAGCAATTCGCTAAGTGTTCTATGCTATTATAGTAGTAGTAGAGTAGTATTTACCTATTATCTTCTCTTAGATTTCCTTGCCTATAGAGTTCTCCTCTAGGCTAATAGAGAGAAGGTGCACTATTTTAACCTTACAGTGCTAGAGTAGTAAGCCTAGAGTGTTTTAGCTAATATGCAAGCTACTCTTTTAGCTAGTATTCTTTGTAGAAAGACTATTACACTACTAGATAAGCTATCTTTTAAAAGGCTTTTTATTTCCTTTTAGCCTTTATAGCATCCTAAATCTAGTTTACAAAAGTTACTATTGCTTCTTAAGTTATAAAAAGCTTGCTTATATAAAGATTAAGTCTATTTTTTAGTTTAAAGTAAGCTTTGTATAAAACGTTAAGACTTTTAAAGCTTTAAGCTGTTAAAATAAGTGCTTCTTTAAGAAGTTTAGGAATAAGTAGAATTCCTATAGAGACTAATCTAGCTACTATTAGGCAGAGTTTACTTAAGTAGCTATAGTTTATTTAATGTATGTAGAATCTTAAATTAAAGTAAAAGTCTAGTCTTAAAATATACTCTAGTTATTCTTAGCCACTGCTTAAGCTTTACTTATAGATTATTTGTTTAAGTATTAGTTCTATCTAGCTCTATAGTCTCTATCTATATAGTTTAAAGCTAGTAGGATTTTCTTCTAGTCCTGCTTATAGTATATAAGTGTACCTATAAGTATACATTATAAATTATTAACTTAGTTATTCTTTTTATATAATAACAAAGATTGAGTAAGCTTAGTAAAGTTCTTAATCTAAACTTCTTTTTTATTACTACTATCTCTATCTAATCTATGTAAAGATTAGTAAAGAGTTCTCTATAACTTAAAGTCCTTCAAGAAGGCTTTCTCTTACACTCTTAGATTTTATAAAGCTTGTAGCTAGTAAATATGCGCTTAAGTAGCTGTAAATTTTTTTGCTAAATTAGTTAGCTTACCTTTTATATTAAGCAGTTTTTGTAAAAAAACTTATAGAGGTTTTGCTTTCTTATTGTTCTTAAAAAGTGGGTTCTATTTCTTTAGTAGGAAACTATTAGCTTTAGGCGTAGGTCTACATCTCTTTTACTTATTGCTATAAGTAACTTATAGTAAAAAAGTTAAAATTGTAATAAATAAAGATAAGTTAAGTATAGCAGTAAAGAGTAGATATATTGCAAGACTAACTCTTAACTATTGTTAAGGTTTCCCTAGGCGCTACAGGTTATATCTTTCTAGCACCTAAGGTTTCCCCGCTATTTATGTGCGGATAACTGTAGGGTAGGTCACAACCCCCTCAGCCACTCTATTACAGCTTTTTAAAAGAAAAGTTAAAAATACTTATTTTTTGGAAAAATTAATAATTAAATAGCTAAACTTAGTGAAATTAACTTAAAAATCATATTGCTTTTTACTAAAAGTATAGAATTTATAATTTATAACATATTTACTCATATTGTTTTTAATAATATACTTTTTTCAATATAAGCGCTGATAGTAATAGTAGTTAATATAGCTTTTGGCTATGCTTACTCCTTATTTAATCTTACTTCTTTTTTCATTAATACTATAAATAAGTTAGTTAATAAAATTACAAATAAAGGTATATAAAAGCTAAATAAAAAGCGTATTATATATAAGTTAAAGCTATAAGACTTTCTTATATACACTAACTTTTTTTACTAAACTATAAACTTAACTATACTACTTTTGGTAGTTTACTTTTATACTTCTTTAAAGCTAGTATAGCTTTATATAAAGTATAAAGTTATAGTTTACAAAACTAACAAAGTAGATTTATAAAGCTAAAAACTGTAACAGAGGCTGAGGGGGTTGTGACCTACCCTACAGCCCCCGCACATGAATGACAGGGGAACGTCAGGTGCTAGAGGGATATAACCCGCAGCGCCTAGGGAAACCTTGACAGCGGTTAAGAGTTAGTCTTGCAATACACCAACCCCTTACTGCTATACCTGACTTATCCTTATCCGTTACAACTAGTTTCTAAGTAGTAACACTACTTTGCTAAGAACTTAACTTAAGCATAACTTAACTATAATAGATAAGCAAGCTACATTTAATAAAAGTCTGATTTTAACTACGTTAAAGCAGGGTTGTTATTTCGTATATACATATACATACATATATGGATATGAATATATACATATACGAAACTTTTGTATATAGATATAGATATGTATGTACATATTTGTATATGTATAAAAAAATGCATATCCAATACATATACGAAAACTTTGAATATGTATATGTATATGTATATGTATATGTATATGTATATGTATATGAATATTCATATTCTATACATATACATATGTTATAGATATGGGTATTCATATACAATGTTATAACCGATCTTACCGTAGTAAGTATTATAGGTTTCTGTTGTAGATAAGTTAGGCAATAACTTCTAATTATTACTATAGAGTAATTATTTCAACAGTGTGACAATTAATTTAGGGTTAGTTAGGGTTCGGGTTAGGCATTCATGCTATCCTAAGCTATCTTGCTAAGAGCTTATTGTACAAAACTTAAGAATCAGAACTTATAACAGTAGAAAAACTTGAAAAATCAGAAAAATTAGAAAAAACATAAGAATAAGA
>JAXOUE010000087.1:95408-110877 GCA_036250105.1 Parasarocladium wereldwijsianum | reverse complement strand
GGGGGGGGGGGGCCACAGACGAGGTGTGGGTTTGACTTGACATGCAGGGCGCGCCTCTGCAGGCTGTCTGCTGCACGACGTTCATGAGATCCTTGCCGGGTTCTTGATGCTTGGAAACCGATTTGACAATTTTGGGATGGTGTTTGCTTGGGGTTGTGATGCTGTTGTTGCAGGCTGCGTGCATGAGTCACAGACACTCACGGTGATGAGATGCGAGATGCGATACAGTCGAGAGCGATACAGTCGAGACATTGAGACGGTTTGTGTTCATGGAGCTTTGACAATAAAGTTATCTGATCCCTTGCCAGGGGTCTCGTCGCGGCTCCATTCGTGGCTATCGAGTGCTGCTCCTCGTGTTGGCCGCGTTTATCCGCGTTTCCGTGAAAATGAAAAAGGCTGGCAGCGGGGTGGCTCCGATATCGCAAGCCGAAGAGGGTCTCTTTGGATTCACCGCGCTGCATCAAGCCGATATCGGATGCCGATGCCATCCTCCATCCAGCTTCAGCTTCAGCTTCAGCTTCACCAGTTTTTGGAGGAAAACACAATGCGAGACACGCAACCGAGACACTCTTCCATCACGTCTGCAACCTCAGACTTGACTTTTCCGAAAATGAAAAAAATCAAGAAGAAAAAAAATTGACGCTTTCTAATGATATTACCGACCATGACCCAAACTCAGCACTTGAGCGGCGTGCGCAGCACCCGGCAAAACTCCTCAATCTGGTAGCTGTCGGTCGCCCACGTCGTCAACAGTCTCACCACAGCCCGATCCCCGAGATCCTCCCACACGTAAAACACAAACTTCTCCTGTAGCTTCTCGATCAGGGCCCGCGGAAGCACCGCAAACACCTGGTTCGTCTCCGTCTCCGCCTGCAGGCTGTACCCCGCCGCTTTCACCGCCGCCGACAGCGTCTGCGCGTTGCGGTTCGCCTTGGCTGCCAGCGTGTAATACAGCGTTTTGCGAAACGTGGCGCCTTCATCCTCGTTTTCGTTCTCGTCGTCCTCGTCTGCCGGGTCGTTGCGGAACAGCTCGGCAAACTGACACCCGATGGCTCGCCCCTTTGCGAGGAGAGACCCTCTCTGCTTGACGTAAAACTCAAAGTCCCGCGCCAGCTCCGGGTCTTTGACCACCACGGCCTCACCCAGCAGCGCCCCGTTCTTGGTGCCCCCGATCCAGAAGATGTCGGTCAGCGCCAGAATGTCACGCAGCGTGCAGTCGTTCTTTTCGCTCGCCAGCGCGCACCCGATACGCGCCCCGTCCATGAACAGCAGGAGCCCGCTCTCCTCGCAGAGCGCCTTGATGGCCGCCAGCTCGGCCTTTGTGTAGAGCGTGCCGATCTCGGTCGCGTTGGAAATGTACACGAGCCGCGGTTTCGCCATGTGTGGGAAATGCCAGTTCTCGCCCAGCGCCTTCTTGATCGATTGCGGCGTGAGCTTGCCGTCCGGTGGGCTGGGGACGTTGATGATCTTGTGGCCCGAGGCCTCGACGGCGCCGGTCTCGCGGGTGATAATGTGGCCTGTCGACGCGGCGATGACGGCTTCGTGGGGGCGGAGGCACGAGGCGATGGAGATGACGTTGGCCGAGGTGCCTGTGGGGACGAAGAAGATGCCCGGTGTGTCGAGGGACGATGTGGCCGCTGGTGAAAAAGAAGAAGAAGAGGAGGCGGAGGGGGAGAGGTGGCGGCGGATAGCGGTGCGGGCGTTCGAGGAGAATGTATCGTTTCCGTAGCCTGTCTGCTGGGACATGTTGGAGGCGATGAGAGACTGGAGGAGGGTTGGGTGAGCGCCTTCAGAGTAGTCGTCCAGGAAGGAGTAGCGAGGCTCGGGAGGGGTGTACGGCTCCGCGGCCACCTTGGCATCCAAGGGGTCAGCCATCGTCGGTAATGTTCCAAAGCTCTATGCGTGTCTTTATCTGTGAACGAGGAAATGGAAATGGCGACTTGAGGAGAGGCGATAGGGTCAACGTCGAGGAGAGGAGTGAATGACGGGTTGAAAGGATGGAGAGCGGAAACACCGGATCATCAGTCACGATATTTTCCTTTGCTGCAAATATCTTTACCCCGCCACGTAGGACTGACCTCCTCCCAGGGTTCTCGACGGGTTTCAATTTCTATAGGGTAAAAATAAAAGGGTCGCCGGTGTCGCGTTTCCACAATGGCGCCCGTCACACCGAGCTGGCGGTTTGTCTCGGCCAGGGTGCCCTGGCCTCGACTTTTACCTGTCCGGGTGGCGCCGGCCTATCGGGGTCTTTTGGTGAGAGAGTAGACAGGAAGATTGTGGTATAGAGGCGTGGTGCTTGCTTATCATCTTTGAGTGGTGAGTGATCAAGTTGTGTTCGAGAGGTTCGAATCAAATCCGCACACTACACTGCTGGACCAACATTTGGCCAAGACAACTCTGAAAGCATTATTCTCCATCCATCACCGTGATCCGCCAAAGCATGAATTCCATCACAGATGCTCAAGATGGCGCTAGAGACTCTTAGCCCGAAATTTGCTCCAGTCTGTCTCCATCACGACATGATCATCCTGATCTCCTGGACGCGGATTTCACCTCTCCATCGTCAGCCCATCTACCCAAATTCAAGATCAGTCAACATTTCTTGATCTGAAGCATCTCTCGCTCTGCTCTACACTATTTGAGCTTGGCGTCATCCTGATGGAATCATACTTTGTGTTGGCCATATATCCCGATCGCGATCATTCGGTCCCGCCGGCTCGGCTATCTGCGGTGGAGCGAGCGTCGAGCTTCCCCGCTGATGGTGAAGCAACTTATAGGGTAATGGAAATACAAGCCTGGTTGACGAGTCTGGCGAGACCAACGACTTAACTGGCTCGATCTCATAAGATGCTTATTGATTACAGGAGGAAGAAAACCAGAACTTTTGCATGACAGCAGGGTGCGATTCCCATGTCTCAAAGACCTTTGCCGTACGTGGCGTGCGGGACCCTGATGCCTTAAAACTCCTGTCTGATCTATCACAATAGCATTCACAGACATGACGCGTCGCGTTTACTTGAACGAAACATGATGAGCAGCATAGAGGCCACCTGAAGGACGTCAGGCTCATATGCACTCACAAGCTTGAAGATTTGGAGACAGAAGCATGCACATTGTGCTCCGTCCCGTCCGAGCCCCGGCCGAACAAAGCTCAGATGACAACATATGCATGAATTTTGGCATGTTCTAGAACTTCAAATCAATCGACTGAAAGATTGTGTGTTCGGATACATACGGGCGGTGCCGCGCGGAAGCTTTGGAGTTTCCTCACCCGTCGTCATGGCATTGGGACCCGCATTAGCCATAACAGGAAGAGTTATGAGACAGAGAGAAACATTGGCTGATGAAGGGGTCCTGGACAAATTCGGCCTTTCTCTATTCGATCAAGTACTGCTCTTGGGCAACTGTCGACTTGTGAGTTGGCTTTCGGCAGATAGATGTTGGTGTACAGCGCCCGTCATATGTCATGGCTGATCATCACCCTCTTGTAGCTTGTTTTATGCCCACCTTGTTTAAGATTCATTCGTGACTAACACCCTAGATGTTTCTCAAATAAATTAGATGATCACCGCCTTGCCCTTTCGGGTAACGATCCGCGACGATCGACGGGTTGCTTGATCCCATCGTGATGCTGCCGAGGCCTGCCTACACGACACCTCTAGATCTCCAATACGAATGGTGTTGCGCTTCCCCAGATTACCATGTGCAGGCTTGGGATTCTTCTCGCTTTCTGGTGGGAAGCTTACAAGTAGCAAATGCAGAGCAAACATGAAGTCATTTGTGTCGCCTGAGACATGTCACACGCACCCTTTGCGCTCGCTCTGTCACATTCCAACGGGCAAGAATGCAAGGAACGAGCAGGGACTCTTTTCGATCTGCGTTCCAACAGGTTTGAGTGCTGACATGTGGTCCCATGTCTTATGAGGGAGCCATCTCGTGTTGCAACCATGAAGGGAGGGATGTCGGCGAGTTGCGATCCCGCTTGAGGTCATACAGGATGAATGTCATAAGAATGATGGTGTTCCTCTTTTTTTTTCCTCATTACTTAGATGAACTGTTTGTGCTTCAAATCACGGGAATATTGTCGATCCCATTTCCATGTGCCTCCTCCTCACCAACACCATGGGCCTCCTCGCGCGTATGATCACCACTCTCATGCTGGCCAACGCCGCCATGGCTCAACCGCCACAGCTGGATAAGAACTGGGACGTCATTGTTGTCGGCGGCGGTCCTTCTGGATTAGCGGCCTTGAGCGGCCTGGCGAGGGTGAACAGGAAAGCACTCCTGATTGACTCTGGCGAGTATCGTAACGGCGACACACGACATGTTCATGATGTTCTTGGTTTCGATGGTACGAGGACTCTCCTTTTCTTATGTGCGCAAATGATAAACTGACACATGCAAAGGGGTCACGCCGGCTTATTTCCGCCAGGTCTCTCGCGATCAAATCTCTCACTACGAAACCGTCAAGTTTACAAACGGCACCGTGACCAGCGTGAAGGAGTCCCAAGCCCCTCCTGGCAAAGGCACTTTATTCACGGTCAAAGTCGACCTCCCGTCTGGGAAGAAACAGCAAGGTGACCACGCGCCCACGGAGCTCACCGCCCGCAAAGTCGTCATCGCAACCGGCATCGTCGACAAGCTCCCCTCCACGCCCGGTTTCAAAGAGAACTGGGCCCGCGGGATCTACTGGTGCCCCTGGTGCGACGGCCACGAGGCGGCCGGGCAGAAACTCGGCATCATCGCGCCGCTGAACAAGATTCCCGGGCTAGTGCGGGAGATTTTGACCCTGAACAGGGATATCATCGCGTTTGTCAATGGGACGGACACGGAGGAGGCGAGGACGGTCACGACGAGCGAGGAGAAGGAAGGGGGCAAACCGGCTGAATGGGAAAGGTTTCTGGCGCATTATAACGTCAAGGTGGAGAACCGCACGCTCGCGGAGATCAAGCTCCTCAAGGGCGGTGATGTCGATTCGGAGGCTGACCCCTCGCTACCGTCGGTGCCCAACAAGGATTTCTTCTCACTGGAGTTTACGACGGGCGAGCCCATCCAAAGAAACAATATTTTCACGAGCGTGGGCAACGAGCAGCGCAGCAACGTCGGCGAGAAGGCGGGCGTGAAGATCAACGAGAGCGGGCGCCTGCAGTCGGATATCCGAAAGGGCATGATCACGAACGTGAAGGGGATCTACGCCGTCGGGGATGCCAACTCGGATGATTCGACGAACGTGCCGCATGCCATGTGGAGTGGCAAGAGGAGCGCGGTGTCGATTCATGTGGCGCTGGCGGCGGAGGAGGAGGAGATTATGCTGGCTGGTAAGGGGAAGCGGGAGGTGTTGAACGAAAGGGCGATTTGGGAGCGAGTGAACGGGGAGGCTGGGGTCGATGCCCTGCATGGGGGGATGTTTGAACGGTGATGGAGCAAAGTAAACATTTGAAGCGAGCGAGCGTCGCATCTGGCTATTAGTATGTCACTGTATCCAATATTGTTCTCAGTTCTTTGTGATGAGTTCTAATTGTAACTAATATCGAATGTCATGTCTATTTATATCCAAGTTTGCTGTTTCAAAGTTGAAAAGGATTAAACGCCAAAATGCTGTAGAAACGCAAGTGCCAAGCTTACAAAATGCCGTACATCGCCGTGATCCCAACAACCCCAGCCGCCCATAGATTCACATCTATCTTCGCCGCGACACTGCCGCTATCCGGATCAACACCCGTCGCCTTGCCTCCCAGATACCACGAGCCGACATCCGTCAGCTCGCCGCCTCTGTTCAGAAAAGCCGCGTTCGGCCCGACGTTGGACGCATCGGAGCGGAACGCGCCAAAGTAGGAATACCCCCCAATCCATTCCGTCTCGTCAAACAGCTTGAGCGTGTCGTTGAAGAACTCCTGCGTCGGTGTCAGGTCCTGATGCGCGAGTGCGTACTCGGTGATCCAGATCTCGGCGCCGGGCCACTCCTTTCTCCTCTCGGCCATGTGCGACTGCAGACCGGCGAGGTTGTCGTACCAGTGCACAGGGAGGAAATCCCAGTGACATTCCTTTTTCTTTTTCGCGTCGCCCTTTTCCCCGCTCGAGGACGACTCGGTAAGGATCTGAGAGCAGTTGGAGAGAAAGTCCTTGAGCCAGACGAACCCGTCGGGCGCACCAGTGCAGGCGGGCAGGCCGAGCTTGACGCCCATCTCGTGCAGGGGTTCAAAGTTGGCGACCCAAGCCACGGCCGCGTCGGCGGGCAAGATATCGCTGCCGCCCCAGTCGTACTGCGCGTTGGGCTCGTTGAAGCCCAGGACGTGGGTGATGTTGCGCTTGTCGTTCTCGATCAGGCCACGCACGTTGTCGAGAAACTTTGTCTCCTTCAGGTCGTTGGCGTTGACGCCCCACATCATGGGGACAAAGGCAAAGTCGTCCTGGTCGACGCCGTCAAAGACGGGGGAGGGCTGGTCGCCATAGTTGTAGTACCAGCTGATGTCGCTGCCCGGGCGGTCCCAGTACTGGTTGTCGGAGGCGTAGCTGGTCTCGTCGGGGGGGATGAAGATGAGGCCGCGCTTGGGGTTGGATGCGTTGGAAACGGACGCGAGGGCCGCGAGGGCGAGGAGAGCTGCCATTAGGGTTGCGACGAACCAGTAATGCAGGCGCACGTTGATTCTTCTTCTTTTGTCAAGTGTGATGTTTCTGGTCGGCCTTCTTTCTCTTGGTCGACTGCAGGACGTCTTCTCCAACAGCGACAGCAAAACGAGCGACAGGATCCCAGAGGCCGAGGACAGTCAACGGGAAGAGCGGCAGAATAACCAACGAGAAAGAAAAAGAAAAAAAAACGGGACGAAAAACTAGGCGCAGCACTATCCGCGTCATGAGAAACGGTGAGGTCGATTATTAGATTGCCCCCCTTCTCCATCTGCGTCTAGGCGAGCCAAGCCCGCGAACGCATCGCATTTCCACACCCCTCCCGCTTGTGCAGCCAGCTGAGCCAGGGGCCTGTCTTCACTGTCAAGACAAGAACTCACAGCGTCCAGCGCTAGTTTGAAGAGAGAGGATTCGATTCGGGACAGCGCGATCACCGCGACCCGATACTCTATGATCCGATGGATCGCGGCACGAGGAGGAAATGGGTCCCCTTTCTCGGATGTGCAACCGGCCGGGAAGATTGACCGATGGCGCTAGGCCTAGCGGGTTGCACGGATTCGAGAACAGTCCAGGGTGAGAGATGTGTGGGCCATGCATGGTGTTTGGTTTATTATCGTGATGTGACGGGTCGAGGTCAGGTCGGGGTGAAGATCATCACCCAGGGGGTGTTCACTGTATGTTGAGTGGGCGATGCCTGGGCTGAGGACCTTGAGTGGTCAAGAGGATGGCTGTTTGATCTAATGGAGTCATCAACACCATGTCTACTTACTTAAATTCGCTTGCAACGATCTCTAGAGCACATAGCTGGCCAACCCATCCTCACAGAAACACAGGGACACAAGGGACAAAAGGGACAAAAGCAAAAAAGAGTCTGCGTAATCAGGGAATCGAACCCTGGGCTCCCCGACGTTGCTGGATGGCAACGGAGAATTTTACCACTAAACCAATTACGCTTGTGACTGCTGAGTAATCGCTCTCTTATTGATCATTATATCGCCCAGCCCAAACTACCTCGAAGATACCTCGGCATCCCGCTCGCGGGCACTGCCGGTCCATCAGCCGTAAAAGAGCCATGCCCGCCCCTTCGACCGACGGAAAGCTTGCTTCATCTTTCCTCTGACACCTTCGGACTTCTTCTCTTCCTCATCGCCTCTCACCAAATCACCAATTTACAATCACCATGACTGAACGCATCGGCTCCATCATCCGCCATCTGGCGCCGGGCACCTCCCTCAACAACGTGTCAGTCCCCCCGCGATGATCATCCTGTCTCTCCTCTTCCTTCAAGCCATCCGTACTCATACTACTATGCAGACAAAAGAAGAACCCCGATGACATTGTCATCACCTGCGCTCTGCGCACTCCCCTCACAAAGGCCAAGAAGGGTGGCTTCAAGGACACGACCCTCGAGTACATGCTCTACGCCCTCCTCACCCACGTCCGCACACGCTCCAACCTCGACCCCTCCCTCGTCGAGGACATTTGCGTCGGCAACGTCTCCGACGGCAAGGCCGCCTACAAGCTCCGCGCCGCCGCCCTCGCCGCCGGCTTCCCCAACACCGCCGGCGCCAGCTCCCTCAACCGCTTCTGCTCCAGCGGCCTCAAGGCCACCGCCGACATTGCCCACTCGATCGCCTGCGGCTCCATCGAGATCGGCATCGCCTGCGGTGCCGAGCAGATGAGCATCGGCGGCGACAGGCTCGAGCAGCCCTTTGACGAGACCGTCACGGGCAAGAGCCAGGAGGCCAAGGATTGCATGGAGCCCATGGGCTGGACGAGCGAGAACGTGAGCAGGGACTTTAACGTCACGAGGGAGAAGATGGACGAGTTTGCCGCCGAGAGTTTCCGCAGGGCCGAGGCGGCCCAGAAGGCTGGCTGGTTCGATGATGAGATTGTGCCGATTGTCACCAAGATCAAGGACGCCGAGGGTAACGAGAAGGAGATCACCGTGACGAGGGACGAGGGCATCCGTCCCGGCACTACCAAGGAGGGACTGGGCAAGATTCGTCCCGCGTTCCCTCAGTGGGGGAACGCGACCACTGGTGGCAACGCGAGCCAGGTCACTGATGGAGGTCAGATTTCCCCCTTTTTGTCCCTTGCCCGTCCAGCGTCTGACCATCTTTAGCCGCCGCACTCCTTCTCATGAAGCGATCCACCGCCGAGCGCCTCGGCCAGCCCATCATGGCCAAGTACGTCGCCTCGACCGTCGCCGGCCTTGCCCCCCGCATCATGGGCATCGGCCCCTCCGTCGCCATCCCCAAGCTCCTCACCCTCCAGAACCTCAGCCTCGCCGACATGGACGTCATCGAGATCAACGAGGCCTTCGCTTCCATGGCCGTCTACTGCCGCGACAAGCTCGCCGTCGACTGGAGCAAGATGAACCCCCGCGGCGGCGCCATCGCGCTGGGTCACCCGCTGGGCGCGACGGGCGCCCGGCAGATCGTCACGGGGCTGAGCGAGCTGCGGAGGCAGAAGAAGAAGATGCTGCTCATCAGCATGTGCATCGGCACGGGGCAGGGTATGGCTGGGTTGTTTGTCAACGAGCAGGTTTAGCGAGTTTGTGCTCTTTTTGCTTTCAATCCACATCTTGCTTTCGCAAAAGCGTAAATAAGGTTTTCCATGTCCTGAATCGGCTTCTTGTCGTGTATAAGGTTTGAGTGGGATCTGCCATCTTCCCGTCTGCCCAAACTTTCCGCGGACAAAGATCAATTACAGTGTCTGACTATTTATTCCGTTCATCATGCCCTGTCCCGCTCATCTTATCTCAGTCCATCATCATCATCAAAATCACACTATGCGTTTCAGTGTCATCATCTCCGCCGTGACCTTCGTGGCCGCGGCTGCACGCCACACCTTCATGGATAGCCATCTTCCCATCCCAGGGGCAGAATCCCAACGCCCTCCCGGTGGCCCCAGTCTCACTCACATAGTTTCGAGGTCCATGCCGCAGTATACCGGCCGAGGGGACGACTCTTGCAAGACCGATCCCGTACAACAGTACGTTGTCCATCTCATCCCCAAATCTCTCCCCAAATCCAAAGTGGCTAATCACCGTCATCACAGGATCTGCACCAAGAGTCTCGAAGAGCTCTACAACGAGGTGTACAAACGCGATCGCCTCCTCGAGATGCACACGCGCATGTTCCTCTGGATGGTCTCGCAACCGCAGAACCAGAGTGGGTACCCCCTGGCAGGGTCGCAACAGGACCAGCTGTTTGCGCAGAGCATCCTCAAGTACAGCCCTCTCCACATCCATTTCCTGGTTCGTGGGCAGGTAGACGTCTCGCCTGAAGAGGTGAAGAGGGTGCTCGAGCAGAATAAAGCGGGGGCCACGGACGGCGAGATTGCTGCAAAGGCGAGGAAGGCTGTGGAGGAGGCGCTGGATGTGGATAAGTGGGTGTTTAACGAGGGCCATAAGCCGGTGACAAGGAAAAGTGCTTCTACGACGGCGACAAAGACGACGACAAAGACGACATCGATGGCAGCAAAGATGACTGCGGTGACGGCAACGAGGCAGAGCACTGCTCCCCAAGCATTCGTTGTAGAGAAGCGGGCAGAACGGCCTGACGAGCTAAGGCTCGATATGCCCGTCTCTCTTCCCGCGATCCTCAATCGTGCCGAGATCGAGGCTGCCTTCAGGAATGCCATGAGAAAGGGGAGGCAAGAGATTGCGGAAAAGATTCTGGCCCTTGCCAGAAAGCTGACGACTGGCAACCCGGACGTGATTGCAATATTGAAGCAGATCAGGCGCTTGGACAGGATTGCCAGAGGCACCGCCAGAGAAGCTGACGGCTGTTACAAGCCTCTTCCTAGTATCTAGAGCAGCGTATAGAAAGTTTCCTTACGGTTTGGGATAAGGCATTTCCTTATCTAATACGATTACGTTGTTCCTGAAGATATCACCTGTAAGGTCTCAGACTGTCTAGGGTAGGCATGTGGGTATAGACGTGAATGACCAAGATAAGGAGGCTGACTCGAACCACTTGACGCTCACGATCATATAGTAAAAGCTGACAGACTTGAGAATCTTGCAATCATACAAGCAGCAATTGCCCTATTTAAAATGAATGGCATTTTATGTGAAGTATGCGCATACAGTATCCTAGTTAACAGCCGTGGCCAAGAGCGAGCATCCACGACGGAGAGAATGATTTACGTGTACCAAGTCTACAATCGACAAAGGCTGCAAAGCGTGACACTTTTATGACAAATGAAATGATTACAACTTGGGCCTCGCGTAGTCGAGAATTTATCCTGCATGGGTTGTTTTGGAGAGATCCCACTCGAGCTCCATTCTCACACTACAATACCTGAGCATCACTCTGCGAAACGATCTGAGAGCAGTCTGTTGCTTCTGATTTTACAACTTGTCAACTGCGCACTGTTTCAGGGTCAATCGTTGCAAAGGCTACGATACCTTCGATGGTCCATTGTCATTTATCGCCGCGTCATCACCGTCGGTCAATCAGGATCAACCCTAACCCTACACATAACCCTTGCTTTAGCTAATTGAACCGAACCGAGCGAGTCTGTACGTAAATCAAGGCACGTGATTGGCTGGAATGGCCACTATTATGTCACAACTGGAATTCTCGAGTCTCGCCAATTGCTTCCTTGTCTGGGTTCTTCTTGGTAGCTGGCCATCTCTTCTTGCTGACACATCGTGTTCGACTGTATTTTCTTCTTTGCTACCGCTGGCTCTGATCTCAGACTGGCGCGTATAAAGGGAGCGTTCCATGGCATTGTCTTGCACCATTATCACTTGCGACCATTACTCTGGTTATCACTCTGATTGACCAAGAACTCGTCGACTGACGCGACTGCCACGATATCTTTCCCATGCCTCGAGTCACAGCATCCGAAAACCCCTGATTCCTCGTCAAAATGGCGTCCCGACCTTCGCATTCGCGCTCCAACTCGCTTGGCAACGACCAGCCGCACCGGCCGACCAACCCAAGCTCCCTTCGCCAGGCCGTCTCAGCGAGCCGCGCCAGCTCGGCCGACAACCTCAGCCAGCAAGCGGCACCGCTCTCGTCCAGCCCGCAGAGGAGAGAAACCTCGCCCCTGCTGCAGGATGCGCCTCGCGGTGGCTCCTCGACCGCCCGCAGACCGAGCGTGCATCCCGCACACTCGGGGTACTGCAGCCATGGCACGTTCAGCCCGCGACCCTCGAGTCCCGCGGAGCAGAGCGTCGCGGGGACGGAAGATAGCGAGTCGCTGCTGGGAAATGGCAGCGACACGCAGACAAACTCGACCGTGCTGGACAGTGCGATTGCCACACTCGTCGGGGCGGATGACTGGAAAAAGCGGCTGAAGAAGCGGATGAGGACGCGCAAGATGGGACACAGCAGCCACCTGGCCCAGCAAGCTGGACTGCAGTCCACGACCATGATGTGAGTCTCCCCTTTCTGCGTAAAACTGGAGGCGGAACTGACGTTTGATAGGTACCTGTCTTACTATATCCCGTGCCTCACCTGGATGTCCCAGTACAAGGCTTCCTACGTCAAGGGCGACCTCATCTCGGCTCTCACCATGGCCTCGTTCTACCTCCCCATGGCCCTGTCTCTCGCCGCGAACCTCGCCCACGTGCCACCGATCCACGGTCTCTACGCCTTCGTCTTCAACCCTCTCATCTACGCTCTACTTGGGTCCTGCCCCCAGATGGTCGTGGGCCCCGAAGCAGCCGGCTCTCTTCTTGTCGGCACGGTCGTCAAGGCCAACATTGACGGCTCAGGGAACTCGGAGGAAGAAAATGATCTCCTGCACGCCCAGATCTGCGGCGTCGTGGCGGGAATGGCGGGCGCGATGGTGTTCATCGCCGGGCTGGCCCGACTGGGCTTCCTTGACAGCGTGCTGAGCAAGCCATTCTTGCGCGGCTTTATCAGCGCGATCGGCTTCGTCATCGCAGTCGACCAGCTGCTTCCAGAGCTGGGGCTTGTGAGGTTGGCCGATGGGACGGGAGTCACACATGGGAGCAGTGTGGAAAAGATTGACTTTATCATCAAAAACATCCGCAAAGCCCATGTTCCGACATTATTGGTCGCGGGCATCAGTTTCGTCATTATCATGATCTGCAGGTAAGTTTGAGACTGCGCTTTGGCTCTGACCTTTTGCTAACGAATCGCAGGGAGACAAAGAATCGTTTGAGCAAGCGCTTTCCCTCGATTGTTTTCATCCCCGACCGTTTTCTCGTCGTGGTCATATCTGCTATTTTGTGCTACCATCTTCGCTGGGACGAACTCGGCGTCGAGATCCTCGGCGAGGTCAAAGCCGCCTCAGGCGGTCTCTTCACCTTTCGATGGCCTTTCCAGCCCTCGCAAATGGCTCAAGGCATGTCCACCTCGTTCCTCATCGCCCTCCTCGGCTTCTTCGAGTCTTCTGTCGCGGCAAAGAGCTTGGGCGGCAGCGAGACTATCCAGGGCATGCAACTGAGCGCCAACCGCGAGCTCATCGCCCTTGGAACGGCGAACTTGATCGGCGCGAGCTTTATGAGCTTGCCTGCGTTTGGAGGGTATGGCAGGAGCAAAGTGAATGTGACGACTGGAGGGAAGACGCCGATGAGCTCCATTTTTTTGAGTCTCATTGCGCTTTTGTCGATTCTCTTCCTGCTTCCCTACTTTTACTACCTGCCGGTATGTTCAATCTCCAGTGTTTAGCGATTTCATACTGACCATACCTAGAAACCCGTCCTGTCCGCCATGATCTCCGTTGTCGCCTATTCTCTCATCGAAGAAGCACCCCATGATATTGCCTTTTTCATTCGAATTCGAGGCTTCAAGGAACTGGGACTGATGGCCCTCATCTTCGTCGCTACCATGTTCTACTCTCTCACTCTCGGTATGGCGCTCGGCGTCGGCGTCTCTCTCCTCCTGGTCATCAAACACTCTACCCGCCCGCGCATCCAGATCCTCGGCCGCATTCCCGGCACGAACCGCTTCGAGAACGCCGAGTCCCCGAGTTCCGAGGACCACCACCTTGAGTTTGTCGAGGGCTGCCTCATCGTCAAGATCCCCGAGCCGCTCACCTTTGCCAACACGGGTGAGTTGCGGGCTCGGCTCAGAAGGCTCGAGTACTATGGCTCGAACGAGGCGCACCCCGCGCTGCCCCGTCTACGCTCGCAGGACGCCAACCGCAATATCGTCTTTGACATTCACGGTGTCACGTCTATTGACGGATCTGGCACGCAGGTGCTAGAGCAGATTGTGCGCGGATATAGAGAGCGCGGTGTTCGCGTCTACTTTTCACGCGGTCCCAAGAAGACGCCGAGGAACGACGTCTGGCGTCTTTTACAGACCAGTGGTATCGTGGCGCTGTGTGGAGGAGAGGAGCACTTTGTCAACGACGTGGAAGAGGCTTTGAAGCTGACAGAGTATGAGGAGGTCATGGCGATGGGGAGTGGCGAAGCGGGCCAAGGTGGTCTCCAGACTTGAAAGTTTGTTATGGCATTGTGCGTGCACGAGTTTTGAGTGGTTGTCTTTTTCCAATGGCGCATCTGGATTTAGCATGAAGAGCAGGCATTGCTGGGAGTTTGGGTTACCATCACCAAAAGCGCTTGAATACAACATTGATCACTCCAAGTTGAGGATGGTCACGATTTGAATGGTAAAGTTTTGAAACCAATTATTAGCGATTACTTCAAGTACTAATGAACAACGTCCCATCCGTTACAAACGCCAAACACCGAAACACAAGTCCAAAAATCTACTCTTTACATGTATCTCGCCGAACGATGCCTGTACGGACCCTTGACGCCAGTTGACCTGCCAAACAGGCCACTCAGGAAGCCACTTAAACCGGAGTCACTGGTGCCAGAGCCAGAGCCAGAACCACTCGTAGTGTCGTCAAAGGTCCCTTCGCCGAAGCCTCCAGACCCGGACACGGTCGTGCCATCGTCAAACGTTCCTGAGCCGGAGCCACTGGTGCCAGAGCCAGAACCAGAACCACTCGTAGTGTCGTCAAAGGTCCCTTCGCCGAAGCCTCCAGACCCGGACACGGTCGTGCCGTCGTCAAACGTTCCTGAACCGGAACCGCTCAAGTCGGCGCCGGCGTCGAAAGTGCCCTCGCCAGAGCCTCCAGATCCCGAAAGGCCAGCATCGACGCCGGCATCAAAGGTTCCTTCGCCAGAGCCTCCGGACCCGGAAAGGTTGGCGTCTACATCGGCATCGAAGGTGCCTTCACCGGAACCTCCTGACCCAGAGACATCTGCACCAGCATCAAAAGTCCCTTCACCAGACCCTCCAGACCCAGATACCGTCGTGGCATCGTCAAACGTTCCTGAACCGGAACCGCTCACGTCGGCGCCGGTGTCGAAAGTTCCTTCGCCAGAGCCACCTGACCCAGTGACGTCTGCACCAGCATCGAAGGTGCCCTCACCAGAACCTCCAGATCCAGTGACGTCGGCACCGGCATCAATAGTTCCTTCGCCAGAGCCACCTGACCCAGTGACGTCTGCACCAGCATCGAAGGTGCCCTCACCAGAACCTCCAGATCCAGTGACGTCGGCGTCGGCATTAATAGTCCCAGAACCAGAACCACCAGCTCCAGAAACATCAGCATCAGCATCAATCGTTCCAGTACCTGAGCCACCGGCTCCAGAGTCGCCAGTGCCAGAGCCGCTAACATCAGCATCAATCGTTCCAGTCCCAGAGCCACCAGCTCCAGAGTCTCCGGTACCAGAGCCTCCAGCTACAGAGTCGCCAGTACCAGATCCGCTCAATGCACCATCAACGGCGCCAGAGCCGTCAACAGCGCCATCAACAGAGCCAGAGCCAGAGCCGCTTAGGGCGCCATCAACAGCGCCAGAGCCATCAACAGCACCATCAACAGTACCAGAGCCATCGAC